>JAOTOM010002044.1:0-88510 GCA_034440615.1 Ashinkailepas kermadecensis | reverse complement strand
GGACCATCGTGTTGCATTTACCTTTGTAAGCAGCATGTGATTTCCGTACCCGTTCTTCACAGGCTATACGCTGCCGCTGCTGGTGAACGTCTCTATTACATCACCGGATGTTGGTGATCGGGCTGCCATACCGAGGATGGACGACTGCCGCGTGATGACGTCCGACAGCTTGTACTGTGCGTCAGACGCTGATCAGGAAGACCCGTCCATTATATATTGCTGATGTATTGCGATTTAAGACAATATATAACTGGTATTTTGTGCTATGTAGAGCATGTCTTTATGGGTCTGAACAGTCTGAACGCTCTAAATGGTCTGAATGCTGTGTGGGATAGGCATTGACTACTTTACTCTCTTCCCGCGCTGCCCACCCCTTAAGTCCCCGGGTTGGTCTCTGACTGGCCGCATAGTAAATATGGCGTAGGGTCTCAGATTTGGTAATTTATCACGGTTCCTTATGGGCCCATCCAGTTGATGCTGCCAGTTCCAGTGCCGTCACATATCACCAAATGCTGCCATGCTTGAGCGGTGGGAGCCGGACCAATCTCATCAGCTTCGTGTTCGCCGGTACCCCTACTCTCTCCTGGGTGCGCGCCTGAAACGTCTTTTTACTCAAAATAAACGGTAATTGATTCGGAAAATGTTCCTTGATAACCTGAGCGTGCGTTCTTGTACAATTTCCTACGACACGGGAGCATTTCAGTGATGTTCTCAAGATATCTATCAGCTCCAATTATCTTCAAATCAGCGTTCGATGTCGCATGTCGGTAATATACATGTGCTGTATGAATATGGTGTGCGCATGTCCAGCTATGTACAGCTTGGATGCAATCATGCAAACCTTGCAACCATAGGATGAGCCATTCGCGTGTTTTTGGCCTAAGGTATGCTTACTATACACTTTTTCCTATAAAGTTGCTTAGATTTTGCTTCAAGTTCAGGATCACGTATGTACATTTTTCCCTGATCTTGGGACGTTTAGGGGGCGTGGCCGGTTTGACTACACATTGGATCAGGTAATAACAGATCAAACGTTTAAGCTCATCACAGATCGCTCCACCAGGGCCATGAGTCTCACGTCAGGTGACGCCGCCTGACTTCAGACTATGGCCGGGCCGAATCGCCGCGGCGTCGATCTGTTGTCGGCTGCCACGCGTGTTGGGCGCCTGGCGCTTGGGAATGTTGAAAAAAAAATTTATTCACAAAGCACGTTTGCCAACCACGTTGCAAGATTCGTATTTCCTCGCATGGTGGATGAAATGCCTCCGGGGACCGGGCACCCTACGCAGGGTTGTGCTTGATTCAATTTCGATTCTAGACGGAGTTTTTTTTGGCAATAATGGCCGATTTATTTTCACCCGGTATTGATTGGAAGATTACGCTGGCGGGCTGGAATCGTTGTCCACTCGCTGGAATTTATTTAAAGTTGAATCGTTCTTAATTCAAATTAAAAGCGAAAGCTTTCAATAATTTGGGTCTTTGCTTGAATTCAATCAACTCAAGCACTAAAAATTCGTTTCTCAAAAATGCAAACAGACTTATTTTCCATTCCTACCCTACCAATATTTTGCAGTTCCAGGTCTATTAAACGTCATGCAACGTTGGCGTCAAAGCCTCAACTATGCACAATGAAACCACAAACATTGCGGACGTTTTATTTCATCTCACTGGCAGTGGCCAGCGCCATACGGATATCTCATGACGAGATCATCAGATCAGAGGTCGTCAAGTGGTCCCGGATCTCACATTTCTTCTGTCATAGAGCTCTACTGCTCTGATTAACATATTGATGTTATTACTACTGATCATGTGCGCTATAATCATGACCGAAGATCTTCCATGAAACTTTTGGAGGTCCGTCTCATCTCGACCCACCTGAAATATCCAGCCATGTTTAAAATGAACCCTTCACAGAGGCTGGGTTAAGCTCGGTCATCAGAGGGCTGAACTCATTGGGTGTTTAGTGCACTCTGGGCCGGTTATCTGTTACATGTCGCGGAATTGACTAGGAGCGAGACCTCGACTTCCATTGAATTGGGTCATTGAACTGTCGCTGATGACGGATGTCCCTCACCCTTCCTGTTCAATCCCTACGAAGTCGTCCTTTGACCGCGCACACTCCCTCTTGTCCCTCTTGCTCACTTGTCCCTCCCTCCGGCTTCCTTTGATGACTGGTGGGGAGCGGGGAGCGGTTGGCGAATGGAGCATGCCTCGGTAAGTCTGACCCGCTAGCGGCGGTCAGCACGCTGACTATGTCTCCGCGTATAACCGGAGGCTGGCCGCATGCCGTTGCTGCGATTTGGACGATTTAGTGATAGGTAGGGGAGAGCGGGTTAATTGTATCAATTTCTACATTGTTCCAGAGGAAAATTAAGTTGTCACTAATACTGCTAAGCAAAAATAAATAAAATGGGCTCCATTGAGAAAACATAGTGGTCTAACCCGGACTTGTTAAGAAAAAATGGAGGAAGGTGGGACAATTCCAAAACGCTTGCCCTTCGCCTGACCCCAACCATCTGACATTATAGTACCATTATCATCATCACGTCGCCGCCGACTCAAAATGGTCCCCTTGAGCCAGGGGTAGGATCGTAAGATCAGTAGGGAGGCTCAACACTGGATCGATCAACCAAGGATACCCCCAAATACCAATGTCTCTCCGGATTTGGGCCACTTTATTCTGCCATCTAGGAAAAAACATAAATGTGTAACCCCTGCGAATGTACGTGGAGCATTTTCCTTTCCTGAAAACTTCGAGGGGGGAGGTGCACTCAAAACTTTCCGGAGTGGCGCCTTTCCCGGCCGAAGGAGCGCCACCTTTCATGGGGCACATGCCCCCAGAATCCCTTGTAGTAAATACAATACAACATAATACAATGCCCGCCCCTGTTCTCAGCGGAATATGACCCTAGATGTAACGCATATGTGGAAGTTCAAGAACTGCATAACTTAAAGTGGCGGGTAGGGCTTACGCCATTCATGCACACACACTCACACAGACACACACACACATGCATACGTATATATATATATATATATATATATATATATATATATATATATATATATATATATATATATATATATATATATATATATATATATATATATATATATATATATATATATATATATATATATATATATATATATATATATATATATATATATATATATATATATATATATATATATATATATATATATATATATATATATATATATATATATATATATATATATATATATATATATATATATATATATATATATATATATATATATATATATATATATATATATATACATGAGTAGGTAGGTAGACATATACACAACAAACAACAATGCGATTGGCCATCCATGGCACAACTCGGGCTGAAACGAGGGCCAGACGCGGGCAGCCCACGCAGATCCTGCGCTGAAAATCACATCTGAAGCATGGTAGCACCGTCATACGATACTACCATGTTTACCATCGATGACAGTCCACAATGAACCCGTGAAAGGGTTGGACGTGGGCAATCCGTATGGTCCCATTTGGGCAGTGCACGCAGATTCTGTGCCGAAAGCCATATGGGAAGTAAGGTGGTTGATTGATCGGTGGATTGATTATTTGGGTTTAATGGCGCGCCGACTACAAGGCCATTTAGGGCCCATTGGGAAAGTAAGGTGGCTCCGTGAAGAGGGACCACCGGCAAGCTAATTAAAATTTCGTTAAGGCAAATCACTTAACGAAATTTTGATATTCATCTCATATCACTGATCGAAATTTTCTGACACATTTGTACAAACACATTTGTTGCAGCACAACATTTTAAAGCTCTCTCAAATCAAACGTGGGAGTGAAGCAAAGCCAAAACATATACTAAATTAATTATGGATACCTGGATTTCTTTCCCCGAGCTTCTTGTCCGGGCGCTGGGAGGATCATGGATCCCAAAAGCAAGTTTCAGCGAAAACGGAAAAGCACCAGTGGCCTCGGCCAACCTACTACAAATAAATGCAGATTTCCTAAGTTCATGTCCATAGACTCTTCAGAACATATACTATGTGCTCTAAAGACAAACGCCAAAAAATACCTACGTGCTTCGCGGCTTGTTGCTGTCTCCGGCAACATTCAACCGTTCAATCAGGCGGTTCGTTTTCTTGGTTATGTCGCGGTTTCTTATTAGAGTCCAGAAACGTTTTAATGTAAAAGTTTACCATGTGGGTTGGGAACGCATTACACTTGAAAAAATTTTTGAGAGGCGGGAGGGATTGATAAATGAAACGGATCGTGCTTCATCTTGCATCCGTGTGTTTTCAGTCACTGTGTGAATGATGTGTAACTCTGTGTTTTTGTATCGTCATTGTTGTACTGTTTTGCTCCTGAAGATGTTACGCAATGTAAAGAAACGTTGAGTTCGAACAAAAAAGTTATAATGGAGATCTCATGATCTATATAGTTCTATTGGCCATCAGGTTTATCCTATAACTACGCCTTGGGCGAAAAACATTACTTCATGTTATTATATATATATATATATATATATATATATATATATATATATATATATATATATATATATATATATATATATATATATATATATATATATATATATATATATATATATATATATATATATATATATATATATATATATATATATATATATATATATATATATATTAGGGCGTTTCATTTTATGTGGGGAAGTTTTCAAACACGACTTTTCACGAGATCATCTATCGTTTGGTGTCACTTGACGAGGAAACTCCAAATATAAAATTTCATTCGAATCAAGGAACATTTAGGGGTCCCGAAAGTACGTCAAAGTTTCTCATATGTAACAGACTGGCACCTCGTTCGAATATCTGCGTCGACATTTCACAACACTGTTTTGCACTACAAATTAGTGTATTTTTGGAACATTTGAGACGTCGGATGGCTAAATAATCGAGAGAGCTACACTTTATGACATAATTCATGCAACTCGCAAGTTGGCTGCCTTGATCGCCAAGTACGAGACCATCATGAGGTCCAAAAGCGCAAGTCGGATGGGGATCTTGTGTCCGCCGCCCTGCTCGAGGGAGAGTTGTCGAAGCTATTCAACATCTCCCATGACGATGCGTTGAAAATGATCACGATTGACAATGACCGTGTGTTCCTCGTCGACCAACGGGGAGAGCAAAAGATGGTGACACTCCCCTCCCATAATGTACGTATCTAATTTACTTGTCACACTTTGTACGCGCTTCTACGTTGCTCAGTGCACAAAAGAAGCCAGGAATCAGAAAACGGGAAACACTCCTCAGCAGTTCGAATTTCTTGTCAACGTCTCGCAGACAGGGACCTGGAATACCCGAATGAGGGTATATTTAGTCAAATTAAGCGGTCCATCTTGACTAACAACATGTTGTTCCACTATATTTTGCTATCTGAAGTCTCAGATGTTCCAAAAAAACACACTTAATTGCAGCGCAAAAACACTTTTGTGAAGCGTGTAGACATCGAGATTCGAACGAGGTGCCGGCCCGTTACATAGGAGAAACTTTGATGGACTTGCGGGACCCCTAAATATTCTTCAATTCGAACGAAATTTTATATTTGGAGTTTCCTCATCCAACGTCACCAAACGATAGATGATCCCGTTATAATTTCGAACTATTAATTTTTGAAACACCATAATATACATACATATATATATATATATATATATATATATATATATATATATATATATATATATATATATATATATATATATATATATATATATATATATATATATATATATATATATATATATATATATATATATATATATATATATATATATATATATATATATATATATATATATATATGCATGCATATATGTGAGTCTGTACTCCAGACGAATAAAGTGGTGGATAACGGTTCTTAGGTTATTTGGGCTTACGGGCGCATCGACTGCGTTGGCCATACAGCAGGATAACGGTTCTTAATTTTGTTCCGGCTGACAAAGCCAACGCAAGAGATACAAAATAAAGCCTATTGCAATAGAGTATTTGGGATGTTTGCCTCTGGTTTATTTGTTATTCCATTATTCATGAATATATTGCGCATGTAACATTATATATCTATGACAACAGTGATACAATTGTCGTAGAAAACTTAAATTTATACTTAATGCGCAAGTTCTCGCACCATTGCAACATAATTCTGACCCGATCTTTACCATTGTACCCGGCTGAGCTATGAATGAACAGACGCATATGTGTCACATATTTGTGCATATCCTGAAACTACGTTCCCGTTCCTGCTTTAATCACATCCTCATTTCAGTCAACAAATGTTTTTTTCATGATAAGCACATGTTTCAAGACAAGCGTGCATATATTAAAGTCTATAAAGTTCTCGCGTCGAAATGGGGCGTGAGGCGCAAGTTCTCGTCCACTCTTTCCCTTCACCTGCTGAGCCTGCCTTCGGCATCGCACCCTTTGATACGTCCTATTTGCGCTGTGTGTTATCTGTCGCTGATAATCCACCCCTCACTGATAAGCACACAGGGAAAACATCGATGGCCGGCCGTTCGGCCAGCCAGCCTGGTAACCGGCGGACCACCTGACCGACTGGGCACAACGAGCAGTACACTCGTTTTCGGGGAAGATGGCCATCAAAAAGGTCATTTGCCCCTCACCAATTTTCCCTTCTTGAGAACACGGGAAAACTCCCGTATCGTAGAAAATTGTCCGTGCCGAAGAACGCACGTTGAGATTATCAAGGAACATTTTCCGAATCAATTACCGTTTATTTTGAGTAAAAAGACGTTCCAGGCGCGCACCCAGGAGAGGGTAGGGGTACCGGCGAACACGAAGCTGATGAGATTGGTCCGGCCCCCACTGCTCAAGCATGGCAGCATTTGGTGATATGTGACGGCACTGGAACTGGCAGCATCAGCTGGATGGGCCCATAAGGAACCGTGTTAAATGACCAAATCTGAGACCCTATGCCATATTTACTATGCGGTCAATCAGAGACCAACCCGGGGACTTAAGGGGTGGGCAGCGCGGGAAGAGAGTAAAGTAGTGAATACCTATCCCACACAGCATTCAGACCATTTAGAGCGTTCAGACTGTTCAGACCCATAAAAACATGCTCTACATAGCACAAAATACCAGTTATATATTGTCTTAAATCGCAATACATCAGCAATATATAACGGACGGGTCATCCTGATTAGCGTCTGACGCACAGCACAGGCCGTCAGCGCCGACGTCATCACGCGGCAGTCGTCCATCCTCGGTATGGCAGCCCGATCACCAACATCCGGTGATGTAATGGAGACGTTCACCAGCAGCGGCAGCGTATAGCCTGTGAAGAACGGGTACGGAGATCACATGCTGCTGACAAAGGTAAATGCAACACGATGGTCCGAAAATGACTGAAGCCATCCCAACGCAGGATTTACCGACGGTAATCTAGCATCTTCGCTCGCATATTAAACGCGCGGGGGGGGGGGGGGGAACCCCCCCCCCCCTGCTTTTTTAAAAAAATATTTAAATTTTTTATTTTTTTTTTTTTTTTTTTTTTTTTTTTTTTTTTAAAAAAGGGGGGGTTTTTTTTAAAAAAAAAAAAAAAAAAAGGGAAAAATTTTTTTTTTTGGGGGGGGCTTAAAAAAAAAAAATTTTTTTAGCCCCAAAAAAAAAAAAGGGCGTTTTTTGCTTTAATAAAATAAAAAAAAGAAAGTGTTCTAGGCAACACTAGCGACTTGTTTGATGCATATTGATATGCTGCATAGTTTCAAGGTCATGTTCGGTCACCAAGGTCAAGTCAGGTCAAGTTCATGACAGGTTAATGGAACCAAACTTGATCAACTGGAATGTTGCCATAAATGCACCACTGGTTGTCATTTTGTACTGTTTGTCATTGCGTTTCCATACTTTATTCATGTACTTCACTCCCTTCTTCACGAAGCCGATTGCTCCGAGCTGCCCGACGGAGCAGTCGGGCAGACGGCCGGTTCCGGTAACTGGAACAGGTAACTGACCTGATAAAGTGGTGCTATATAGGCGACCTGAGGTCACATGTTGGGTCTAGCATCTGCATTGCATCATTAGTAATGTCCAAAACATCATTGATGCCAATTTTTTAGCATTTAAACACAATCACAGCGATCCATAACGATAACAAGCCAAGCCACGCAAAACCGGATTTTTTTTCCAATCTGACCTTATTTGCCCTTGAAGATATTGACCTAAGGTCACGAAAATTCCACACAATAGAGTTCACTACCGTACCCATCCACCCTGCGAATTTCGTTCCTCCAGCTTTACTAGGAGCCGAGATCTTAGGGGGGCGGAATCCGCCCCCCCTCCAGTGCGCGTAATTCTCAGAGGCCCTACAGGGCGCGTGTTAAGCCCTTCGCCGGTTTCGGCAGCCGTATTATACTTGGACATATACGCGGGGTATATATATATATATATATATATATATATATATATATATATATATATATATATATATATATATATATATATATGTATATATACATATACCTATTTACCCACCTAGGTACGATGCTGGTGTGTTCTTTGACATCTCCTTTCACATTGGTACATGTCTTACCTATATAGGTACCTAAAGCACAAACTGAGAACAACGGCGACAACTACACCAGCGTACCCACCTGCCTCACCCTAACCCCGAATGGCATAACCACAAGATTGCGTGTTCAAAAACAGAACAGCGAGTGCCGGCGGCCCGCCACTGTTCCTTACGCAAGAAAAGCCAAGGGTATCCAAATAGTAATATAAAAATCCACCTCTTTCACGTACTCATTTCCGGTCGCACTGTATATACCTCCATAGGCAATTTTAGTAATAATACCTACTTAACTTCCGGAAGTTTAGTAAATATTCCTACTAAACTCATTTCCCCTCTTAGTAAATATACCCACGAAACCTTCTCGAGGACGTGTTGATTGGACCAAGATAACAAGAGACAACTAGAGGATTGGACCAGAGTATATTAAAGAACGGGTACACCCAAGTTTAGTATATTCTCAGATCTAGTATATACTGTGCCTTGGTGACGTCACACCTAGAATATGCGATATTCTACTAGAATGTGGTAGACATCTGGCAGATTATAGAATCCTATAGTAGAATAATCCAAATCTAGCAGATTCCTGGCAATTTCATTTAACAGCAGGTTCCTTTTCTGTCGAGGCTCGGCGCACGACTGGCCTTGAGGGCCAACCGGTCGTCATGGCAACGACTCTAGGCCCCGCCCTCCGGGAGGGGAGAGTCTAAAATGCCCACTTTTTCTGCCCGAAAGACGATCACAGCAATTACGAAGTTTACGTTGATGAAAGTTGCAGTAATAGATGTTTTGTAATTAATGAGGTGGTTCTGAGCTACAACCGTATTGAATATTTTCCTTTACATGCCTTTAAATTGCCCCCAAATGACTTTCTATTGTTGTGATTACAGCGTTTCAACGCCGTTTGGGGGCAATTTAAAGGCATTTAGAGGAAAATATTCAATACGGTTGTAGTTCAGAACCACCTCATCAATTACAAAACATCTATTACTGCAACTTTCATCAACGTACACCTCGTAATTGCTGAGATCGTCTTTTGGGCAGAAAATGTGGGCATTTTAGACCCTCCCGCGTTAACGGTAGTTGAGCTTGAGCGAAGTGTTTGGGGGAGGGTCTAAAATGCCCACATTTTCTGCCCGAAAGACGATCTCAGCAATTACGAGGTGTACGTTGATGAAAGTTGCAGTAATAGATGCTTTGTAATTGATGAGGTGGTTCTGAACTACAACCGTATTGAATATTTTCCTCTAAATGCCTTTAAATTGCCCCCAAACGGCGTTGAAACGCTGTAATCACAACAATAGAAAGTCATTTGGGGGCAATTTAAAGGCATGTAAAGGAAAATATTCAATACGGTTGTAGCTCAGAACCACCTCATTAATTACAAAACATCTATTACTGCAACTTTCATCAACGTAAACTTCGTAATTGCTGTGATCGTCTTTCGGGCAGAAAAAGTGGGCATTTTAGACTCTCCCCTCCGGGAGTCGGCCGGCCGGTTTTGTGTAGTGTCCTCGTTTACCGGCGAGGAAACATACTTTAGATGCAAGTAAAAACGATCCGGATTCGTATGTATAATTCTTCAGGCATTCGCATGATGTGACATTTGCCTGCATACAATAAAAATTGCGTGCGTAAAACCGTGGCAAATATTGACCGTTTTGGCTTGACATGCACGCAAGGTGCTGCCGAGTATCGCCTTGGCTACGTCACAGGCCCGGAACAACCTGACCGTCCCCCGGATTGGACCGCCTTGGATTGGACCCCGCTCTTGGCCTGGTGGAGCTTTTGCTCCACTGGTGGAGGCTGGGTACTAAGGTGGAGGTTGATGGAGGACGGTGGAGGAAAAATATCCACTGGATTTGCGACGGGAACGACCAGTGGAGGTTTGTGGAGGTTAGTGGAGCGACGGGAACAGAGCCTAGGGCAGTGGCCGAGTTAATATCAAGATAATCGGTTAATATCACGCTGTTAATATCACATAGGTAGGTAGGTCGTTAGTTGAGCACCTACGCAGGTAGGTAAGCGCTCTAAGCTGAGGGTGACGTGTTAAATATTTTTGTTTGTTTTTAAGGCTTGCTGAAGCGAACATTGAAAGGAAAGCATGTTGCTCCTGCGAGTTATGGGAGTTGGAGCAGTGCTCATCACTATTCACTGTCAAGCAGGGTGGGAATTCAGGCACTTCTGAAGAGATTTTATCTCTGAAAACATTTTTGCACTCCGGGTTCATACTGGATAGGATGGGCTTTACATGTACTCCGACACAAATGTGGGAACAAAGATATCAGTAAAAACAAACACAGAACGACACCCAAAAAAATGCTGGTTATTCCACTTACGGTCACCACTCAAACTAATCACTTTTTGTAGCAGTCAGCAGCCGGACCACATCTTCAGACACTCTTCAGGTTGTCTATGGTGGCACGATGGGTGTGATGGGAGGAGCTTGTGATTATTGAGGGTGTTAGGCGGTAGCAAGTGAGTGGTGTTAGATTGGCTGGGATATATAGCTTCCTAGGAACTTGGGATAAGGGATTGATTGGGGTGGGAGTATGTACATTCTAGTACCTTTTCTAGATAGGCTTAACCCAGATGGGCCCCTGTGGCTCTTATTAAGCCTTAATACTTTATGACTTTATTTATGACCATCAATCTCAACCACCGGAATTTCCGACAACAACGTGCCAACAGCAACTTGCAGGATGATGCGCATGCGCACTTAGAACACTTCTCCGGCTCTGGAGCCGCGTCTCGGAATACTTGCGTTCCTCCCACCCTATAGTGGGAAACTTTGACAGTTTTAAGAGACGTTCTCCGGAGTCCCGGAGGCCACCGATCAGAATTGGCTGCGTTAGCGTTTTCTGTTCTGAAATCTGTCTGTGAACCAATCAATGCAAGGTATTTTGTATATAACGTCATAATCACTAGCAACTTTGAACACATGGTTAACAGTGTCCACACAAGTTAACAGTAAACACAAGACCTTGACTGATCCTTTGCTTTGATCACATCCAACTGTGGCGTGTGGTAGCGGAGTTGCGTTCGTATTACGTGGGAAATTGGCTGCGTAGGTATCAAAAAGAGGCTCAGAGTGAGATAATATACTGAAAAAGGTATGCTGGCTGTAACAGTATTCTTCAAGTATTACCCCTCACACTTCCTTTATCTCAACAATGTATCCAAGCCATCATCAGCTGACTGCCAGTCAGCTGTTAGTTACGTCACTCAAATGTACCGACACCCTGCAGCTGTGTGCACTGAATGTTCCAAGGGAGTCACCAGGAATATTTGTAAGGGTTAGGTTAGGTTAGGTTAGTGTTAGGTTAGGTTAGGCTAGGCTAGGTTAGGTTTTCACCATCGTGAAATAGCATCTGCACACCCTCCCCTCTTTATGTTCGAGTGATGTCACCAACAGCTGACTGGCAGTCAGCTGACGTTGGTTTGGATACATTGTTGATATAAATAAAGCATGAGGGGTAATACTTGAAGATTATTGCTGTAACAACAATATTAAATTCAGAGTATGGTTGCTACCTACATGCTCAGTATATAGACAGTATGCACCTTACCATACATATGGAAAGTGTGCCCCTCCAGGTAGGCTGAGTGCACCCCTATCCCTTATTTTTCCCACCAGAAGTGCCCTAAAGATGCTTTTGTAGTGGTGCCCCTCCAAAGAAATGGCCCCCTCCAAACAAATTCCCCAAGACAATTTGGTATTATTGTGCTTTAATGTGGTAACAGAACAAGTTTTTACACACTCCATAAAGTAAGCAAATGGATTAGGTTATGTTAGTTCAGGTTTTTAGTTGGATTTTTTTGCCTTTTTTTTGGTTCAAAAGCAGCTTATTTTAATAGCTTATGGATAGGTTGGATTAGGTTTTTAAGTTTAAAATTTTTCGGAAAATAAATGTATTTCCATTTTATTCTATACTTGTATTTTGGGCTATTTTTTCTCCAAAGGGAGGTTAAGCTAGCTTAGGTTAGGTTATGTTGGAATTTTTATCTCATTTTTGCAGCATTTCTTTTTATGCTATGTTACCTCACTCAAAGCCCCTTTTAGTTGTTATTTTGCTCACAAACTGAAAAGTAAGCATTTGCACAGAATATGTGTGGTCCAATCATCTTAGTTACATTTATAAACATTGCATTGGAATGATAAATTCCAAGAATTTATAAAACACCTTAAAGCACAAATTTACCAACGATTCCTGGATCCACTCCTGATAGCTGATAGCTTGGCCATAATCAATCTTGGCTTGCTCTGGAGGTCATGATGGACATTCATTGCATGACTAGGATTTAATTGAGTATTTCCCCTCCTTACTTCCAAAGAGGAATATTAGTACATCAGGCAACTTATATGATAGTGTGAAATAATATAAATTGCAACACTAACCAACAGTCCTGATCATCAATGACTGTGTGATGAGGTTGAAAACAAAGCCATGCTGATATTCGAACCCACCAACACCAGTACAGAAAGTGAATGCCTTAACCAACTATGCCAATTTGCCCAGACAGAATATACTGGAATACCTGATGTAGAGCATGCCAACTGGAGATATAATGGTTGTTATACACCACCTAATAAGTAATGCTCAAGATGGAGGAAATGTGTGATCTTCAATTATTACCCATCACAATTATTTTATGCCAACAGGGTATCTAAGTCACCATCAGCTAACTGCCAGTCAGCTGTTGGTGATGTCATGCAAGCCTGTTGAGAAAAACCTACAGATGGGTGCACTGGATGATCCCAGGAGCATCACTAGAGATATGTTGAAGGTCAATGTGGTGCTCACTCCAGAACATCAGCAGGATAACCGAATGTGACCTAACCTAACCTAACCTAATGCCCCTGGGTTCAGTGCACCTTGATGGAGGTTGATCTCTGTATGTTTGAGTAATGTCACCAACAGTTGATGCTATTGATGACTTAGACACCTTTTTGTTATAAAGAAAGTGTGAGTGGGGTAATACTTGAAGAATGTTGGAAATATTTAGCATAACGTAGCCTGACAGCCTAACCTTCCATTGCCAGAAGGTTAGGAAGCCTGCTCATTGCCCCAATGCATCTTGGCTATGAACAGGCTGAGAAGGCGAAAAAAATAATGTTTTGTAATGTTTCAGGGCTGCCTTGCTTATAGGAAAAGTATTTTCGATGGGGAAAATCTAGAGGAATCATATGAATCACAGCAGTTGGGACCATGCATGCATACCACTTTTTATCCAAAATAGTGCATGACAGAGACTGATGGGATGCAAAGCAGGGCCTGTATTAATTAGCCAAACCTACCTAACTTAACAAAACCTAACTGGCACCAACTGGCACAGTTTGCACTGCTGAGTATCTTACCGCCATTGCTGACACCGGCCTGAATCCGAGGCTTCCAGGAATCTGTCAGCTGTGGTGGCCAGTTGACCCAGAGGAACTTCCTCTGACAGCAGTGACAATGATGCCCAAGCTGCCTCCGGCAGCCGTAGAAGACAGTCTTAGCAGCTCACGGACGTGTGGGGCATCTCCTGCTGTACCAAGTTCGGAGTTCATCCGCAAGAGCAGCCGGAACGGCTTTTGGTCTCCGAGATTCTGACGGGGAAATAGGGCTTCCAGGAGGGTCGCTCGCGATTGCGCGAATCCACGCTTCAGGGCGTCAATGAGGACCAGGAACCTGGGCGTCTGGACCGTAATAACGTCCGCACCGTCTGCGTGGTGATCGACGCAGAAAGGCTTGCCACCAGCAGGTCGAATTTGGTGCTGTTTTGAATTCTAGCCACCCGAAACGCACAATCCGTCTGCGTCGGCTAGAGGTCTGTCTTCTCCGGAGAAAAGAGAAAACTGTGTAGCCTGAACGCGACCGGCAGAGTCAGGGGGAGAGAACTGGAGGCATGTGCCCCCCTCCCACTGAAGGTGGCCGCTCCTCCGACCGGAAAAAGCGCCCATCCGGGAAGGCTCGAGTGAACCCATATTTTTTAAGTCAGAGGCTGAAAGAAAAAATAGAAAGAGGCGCCTTTTTCTACAAGAGAAAAAGGCCGCTCTTCAGTGTGCTCGAATGGATGCCTTCGATTTTTTTCATTTTTCAGCCAGAGGCGTGTTTTTTTCCAGGCAGGAGCGGGTCCGGAAATAGTTATGAGAAGAACTTGGTCTCTGGAGGGGCGCCTCTAGCTGGAACAAAATTCAGGGGTGGAGGTGCACTCGGGCCTTCCCGGAGAGGCTCCTTAAACAAGTTGTGCCTCTGGCAGACAAATTCGAGGGGAAATGCAATCGAGCACACTGAAAGAGCGCCTTTTCCTCTGAGAGGGGCGCCTCTGGCTGAAAAATTCAATGGGGATGCACTCAGGTCTTCCCGGAGTGGAGCCTTTTCCCGGCCGAAGGGGTTCTAATTTCCATGGTGCACATGCCCTCAGTGCCACCCCTGTATCCGCGCCTGCCCCCAAGTACTTTTTCAGTGGCGCCCCTCTGAAGAAATGGCGCCACTTCAGACAAGTTCCCCCATGACAATTCCTGAATCCGCCCCTGGCAGGAGGCCCCGGCGCGAGCAGGGTCGCTGAGCCAGGGATGTTGAGTTTTGAAAATTACTTTTTTTGCGCATCCTCGTCTTCATCCCGGGGCTACAACATGGTGTATGACCGTTACCCGATGCTCAATCTTCATAATGGGGAATAATTATTTTCCGATATTTTTTTGGCTACATGTGATAAAATACCTTCTTGTATACTATCCGCGACTTGTACTATAACGACTACTTTACCTATTTCGCAGGTACATGCCTACTTGGGGATTGGCGGTGCACACGAAGTTTACCATATGAGACATGTAGGACATATCAAATGGAGAGACATCAGAAATGGATACTTCTTAGAACAGCCACAAGGATCCACAAAAAGAAGCAGCAAAATATTATGCATACAGTGCATTTAGTACACGATAAATTAAAAACATCTTAATTCCGTGATATCAGCGAATCAGACAGCTAGACAGACAGTGGTGCACATTTGATGCCTTGTACTTGTTTATTTGTTTATGGTCCATAATCTCCAACAGCATATTCAGCCCTTTACAGAAGTCGTGAGCTAAAAAGCTTAAACGAAACAGGTGAACAGTTTTCAGTTTCAACGAATGAAAGGCTGTTAAGACTGCATCGATGCTCGATTGTTACGTAACTCAGATGTGAGCGTGTGACACAGCACATGCGTATCTAACCACGTACGTCTTAAATGCATTCAGCGAGTTCGCGAATATGTCCGCACTTGGTGTCTTCGCTAAAAATATGTTCGTCTCTCTCAGTAATCTGCTGAATAAGCCACACCTAATAGTGTCCACACTTACATACTGTGCATGCAATAAAACAGGTTGCCTGTTTCTCCTGACTGGGACACATAATCCGAAGTTCTGCAATAAAACCGATGAGACTGTCCTACCGCATAAAACGTTTCGTAAGAACATGATGTCGGACTGTACGCGACGAGTGGACACAGACGTCATGTTATACAAGCGAAGAAGACCCTAATATTGCAGAGATTGCGGCCTAGGTGTGTCACCACAGTGTTCAGCTAGCCACATTTAAAATTTATGTTCTACCCTGTCTATTCGGGCCAGATGCGTTGTGGCTGCGCTCGCCCAGATGACGGATTGATTGATTGATTATTTGGGCTTAGGGGCGCGTCGACTACACGGTCATTTGGCGCCCATGCCCAGATGACTGAGCAATACTCAAGGCGAGACCTAATGTTCGCGTTATATGCCGTGAACAGAGCACTGCGGAGGGAATCAATGCCCCTCTGCAGGCGGGTCGCGTCGTCCACAGACGGTACCCTCTTACATATTTTGACGTCATCAGCAAACATTAGACATTCCGAGTCAATTATGGATGGCTTGCCGTTCACAAACAGCAAATAACAGAGGGGCCAGCAAGCTCCCTTCCTGTACACCGGACATGATGTCAGCCCAGTCCGAAACCGCCCTGTTGACTATCACTCGCTATCGGTGACCAGTCGGGTATGAGCAAATCAGAGGGATAATTCTGTCTCAAATTTGTACACCTGCTGTTATTCTGGCCTTCTCGTTCGCAGAAACCACGCTTGCTCGCATGTGGCCATGTTTTGTTCCCAGCATTGCTTTTTCCTTGCCAAAGTGTACCGGCATATTTTCCTAGACAGTTGTGCAGTCTCACACTCACTACAACTTCAAGATTGATAATCCACGTAGCAAGTGTGTGTCTGTGATAATACAGGCAGCAAGTGGCATCTGGAAGGTTTTCGTTTGACATTGGCGACCAGGGTCCCAACTCAATATCAACAACATTTGTTCTGCTACTTGGGTTTAGAAACGCTACGAGACACGGATCGAGATCCCTTTTATATGGATTACGACGCGGCTTCATCCCACCCCATGCATACCATTATTAGTAGGTCACTGGTACTGGGTTTGAAATTGAGGTTACAACCTACTAAAGGGGTTGAGGTTACAGGGGTGTAATATGATCGGTTACAGCGGTGTGATATAGTCACACACTTGCATTTGTACATCTTGGTGCATTTGTACATCATGTAGTCTTGCTGTTCCTGGGAGACCGCGGCAGATGGCAAATGACTGTGGTGTTCCTAAATACTTCTGAGTTGTGTGTTATGTACCCTCAAATTATTGAAGGCAGATGCGTTGTATTGTTTTCTTCATCATGCAATTTTACAACAGCCATCAAACCTTCACATGCTCATGACAAGTCACTAGAATGTTAAGGTCAGAAAGGGCCTGATTTGATTTAGATTGCCAGATATAGCCATACTTAGCACAATTCGTCCCCAGACGTTTCCCAGGCAACGCTCACCTTACGTGTTTACACCAGCTGTTCGGACAAAGTGAGCAAGCGTTGCGAGCGAACGCAGCATCTTGCAAATGCTAAAACTCACTTGGTCTTGCTTGCTTGGGTTTTGAGGATATCTTGAACTCGTCCTCTTCTCGGGTGACTCAGGTGTATTAGATGAACTGATGTGAAGACTGTGCGTTAGGTAGGTTTGATAGGCAACTGCACTTGGTGAGGACTAAATATTGTCATTATTTTAACCATCAAGGAAGAACACACAAATAGGACCTCAGAACGTTTCATAAGTTACATGTAAGAACTCCACATTTTGTATTGAATGTCCGAACGCAGTCCGCTCCACTGTCTCAATCTCTGTAATGCATGTTGGTATGACCGGAGTCCTGATTCCCGACTTGGGTGTGTTTCCGTGTGTCTTGCCCACAAATATTAACTTTATTATTATATTAATAGTTCGCCATCACGCATGTGTGTGGGTGGGCTCGTAGATTGGAAGGTAGCTTTACTCGATGCTATATGAGCAACGGAGGAAACGTGGCTGGTAAACTCTTATGCACACAGATAGAACGGAACGTTTCGAAAATCGCATTATCTGTTCTTTTGCCGGGATTTCAATTGAATCGGACAATTTCCTACCCCTGAAGTAATAACCTGGTCTTCTAGACGTGTGGTTGTATTTCTATCGTTATCTTGAGCATCAGCAATTGCAAGTTCATCATATCAACAGATTAAGTGGCCTAAATCTAGCATACAAACATAATTGAGGACGGTCGCTTAACACCGCGCACCGGACGGTCTCCCACATAACGCGTACAGGAGGGGGGGAGGATTCGGCCCCTACCCATACGATTTCTGGAACTACTGAAGCAATACGCACACAATTTTGGCGGTAGATTACGGATATAGTGAACTCGCTTTAGTGAAAATTTAATGACCCTAGGCCTTTAGGGTCAAATGAGGTCGTGATCGGCTGCCTCACCGCTCCGCCGCTCCACCGCACCGACGAAGCCTTTGTGGCCTTGAACGCTCGCCGGCCGCCGGTCGGTCGGTCGATTTGGCATCACGCAGTTCGTATATTTACTAACGGACTTTTATTTTTTTGGTTGCATAGGATGCGCTAATCGATTTTTAACAAAGCCGCAAGATTGCATTACCCCGCCAGTTTATGAGATAACGTCAAAAGACAGGAGAGGTGGGCGGATTCCTCCCCCTCCGGTGCGCGTGTTAAACAGCCGCCTCTTATATCTACATCAATCCTGTAGCACTTTGCCCCCCCCCCGTAATTTCCGTAAAACAACACCTATTAACGAAACCTAACCTAACCTAACCTAACCCTACATGACATGACCTGGCCTTTAGCAAACCTCATTTGGTCTGACCTCTGCCCTTTCCTACCTTCATTTCCTGGGCGCTACATGACCAATGAAGTCGATGCACCCTTAAGCCCAAATAACTAACTAACTAACTAACTACCTTCATTTCCATACTCCATATAGCACAGCTGCAATTCCCGGTATGTAGCGTAAATTACCATTCACCTAGCAAATCCTCCTCACGGTAGCTTGGCTGGCGTGGCAGCACGAGCGACTGATCGTAAAAGTATGCATAGCTTACGCATAGACCGTGTAGGATACTCCCCCTCCCCGAGCTGATCTGAACCGAGGTAGCACGAAATTAACTGATCTGCATTAGCCTAGCCTAACCTAACCCAACCCAACCCAACCCAACCCAACCCAACCCAACCCAACCTAACTGAATATCACCAAACCTAACCTAACCTAGCAGGACCTGACCTGACCTAACCTAAACAGACCTGATTTGATCTGAACTGCCCTGCCCTTTTCCAACTTCATTTCTATATTCCTTTTAACATAGCTGTATTTTCCAGCATACACCATCAGGTATATTCACCTATATAAAATCCTTCCCACGGTAGCTTAGCTGGCGTGGTAGCACGTGCGACCTGCATAATTTTCGACCGATGAAGTTGGCTCCAGCAAACCCACCGATCTATCGATGCAATAAGCCGGCTGTGAAGGCCGAAAATGATGTTTGATAATGCTTCTGGGGCAGTCTTGATTGCAGGAAAAGTAGTTTCGATGGGGAAACACCTAAAGGTACCGTGGGAATCATAACAGTTGGGGCTATGCGTACACACCACTTTTTATCTCAAATGGAGCCTTATAGGGATGTTGGTGGGGTGGGAAGCAGTGCCGGTTTTACGGGTCACAACACTTGCCACTCTCGTCGCGATGGCTGACCCCTGGCACATGGCAGGTGCCGATGGTCAATGGGAAAAGTAGCCGGTACATGGACCTGGGTAATGCAAGCAACGGCGTACCGTCACTTATCCGTTTTCTAGCACCAGACCCAATCGTGAAAAACGATGAAGACGTCCGGCTTTTCTTTACAACCCTCCTCCGGGTGCACGTGCCACGTGCGGAAAAGGAAATGTTTGCACTACCGAGCTTGGAGATTGTCTTGGCTACACCGGGGTGTCGGTTTTGTGTCGATCGGTCCATTGGTTAGAGAGCTATGCCGGCTGAAACCGAGCCGATTGAGCGCACTCAAATTGGTGAGATTCCGATGTAAAAATCAACGTTTTACATGCGAACCAATGGACGACATAGGATTTCGGCGCAACCCGTTCTCCCATCACATCGGTGTCGCTCACGTGCAGTACATTAACTCGATCGCACCGAAATTGCACCCAAAGGGTAGCCAAGACCGTGGGCTTTCACGTGGTGTCACACATCCATGGTGCTGTGCGATGTGAGCTGAGCTGAGCGGGGGTCGATATGTGGCAGTCGCTTTTTTTTCAGAAAGCGCCCGAGCCCCATATTAATCAGAAGTGGAGGTGTCGCGCGAATCTGAGTGCATGACACGCGCTACGCTTCGCTCACCACTATAAATTGCACATTGCCGGATAGCCCAGGTGATGGGCTATCCATCCACAAAATTTGAGCTGTGGTACGCGCCGCTCTCAGGTTAGAGGTGTCCAACTCAAAACAGATGTACGCGCCTGACGGTCACACGGTACAGCGCACCCGGTCGCCGATCACAAAAGCACACAGTTCCCTATTGGGTGCGTGTTTGCACAAAGTTTCAAATTCGTGCGATTTGTGGTATATGCCGTGGCCCTCGCTAACTGATGTCGACATGACCCCAGTTGACGGCATGTGGTACGTGCCCACGTGACTCGCACAACCCGAAACCACAGCCGTAATCTGTCCCCAGAACCGACGCATCACGTGTGTGAAAATTTGAGCGAAATCCTTCTGGCCGTTTTGGCACAGCATGCGTCGAAGCGGCAATACACACACACACACACACACACACACACACACACACACACACACACAAACATTTCTCGACAACTTTGGAAAACCGACCGCCATGTATTAAATCTCCGACAGATATTTCCAGTCACTCTAAATTGTATATACGATTTTGAATTATCAGAAGCTCACTAGTAACTAGTCAAATTTGGGCCTGCTTTTATGCCTATCACATCTATCTGCTTTTACCTGGTAGGCATGTACACCCGAGCATCGCAGGACAAGGACAAAGAAGAAAAAACAAAAACAAAGAACCAATCCGGAGGCTACTGTTCTCCGCAATATGCATACACACACGCCGTTCATGACACATAACACACACGACATTCACGCTATACACACATTGTGGGTAGATGCCTATCGACTAATCATATCATAATATCGGCCAAGTGGTAGTGTTCGAATTTAGTTCAGGTTTATGTTCCGTAATGAGTAATGCCTCAGCGATCTTCCGATCGAAATGGTCAAAATGGCTTTGAATAGTATCCAAAGGTGCAAAGGAATTGAAATATGGTTATGCTGTGCGTGGGCGTTTTTGAAGTGATCTCCAAGAGGGATGTCGGCTGTTCTATTTAACTTGTCCCGAATGTGTTCGTTAAATCTGAGTTGGACTGGGCGTTTGGTTTCCCCGATGCATGTAGCCTAACACAGCTTGCCAAAAATGTCGTCCTGGTGCTGTGATGTTCGGGTGTACATGCCTACCAGGTATAAGCAGATGTATGCGATACACATGAAAGCAGGCCCAAACTTGATTATTGTACTTCAGTGCTTTCGATAGGATATGTTTACAGCAGGTATCGTCGTGTGTCAACAGTGTAAGCAAATGTGGATAAATGTTTGTTTTGTACTTAGTACGATTTCAGTCGTCTCCGGAATCTCGCAGGACCCTTTGATCTAGAAACCTAAAATATCAGAAGCGTAATCTGGTCCGTAGGTAATCCATGCACCATTAAACAAATTCAAAATCAGAGGGGGTGTAGTGAACAATTTCGGGTTTACCTTGATGTCCCGGTGCTGTATGTCCTGTAATTGCCCTATGCGAGCTTTGCTTATCCAGCCGATCGGTCGCCCAATCCGTCTGGATTACCGGATACTGGACTTAGCACCATCTAGTGTACGTTAATTAGCTTTGATGACTAACAATACACTTTTCTGGTCATGCATGCAATCATATGCTCGGAATGTAACACGTGTGTTAATGGCTATGAGTCCGTATGATTGTGGCGAATCAAATCTCATTATTGTGTTGACTGACGATTCAACAATTGTTGTTTCGCTCCCCGAACGAATACATTGGCTGTGTGGACGTTTCGTGGCCTCGGAATCTATTGTCATTCGAATTACAAACAATCTGGTAAGAAATAGGAAGTTTTAAAAATGTCACATTGATTTTGAAGAAGAAAGGACTACGAATGTTTGATGGATTATGACCGCAAATGGTGTGTCTACCTCATGTTTTATCAGCACTATCAGTGTTGTTCTAGTACTTGGTACGTGAGTAGGCAAAGGTGTGGGAATGAAGTAGGCTTAAAAAAGGTGTGCAAAGAATTAAGGGAGCCTAAAGCAGTGTCAAAATAATGGTTTCTCTTTAGATGTGAGATGTCGAATTCACCATGGGAATAATGTGAGTGGAAATACTTGTTAAGTCCTTCAAACCCTGTTTTGGACAATTGAGTAAATAGGATTGCACCCATTTTGCCTGTTTTAAGAGGAACCTAATTTGGGGATGTCGATATCAACGATGGCGATACAAATACATATGCCATAAACCAGTGTCGTGTAACATAGTACACCATAGGTAATCCCCTTACCTGGAATTGCGCCATTGGATGCTCGGCATCACGATCCAGGATCCGTTATGGTGAGCATAAGTATGATACTTAAAAATGCAGTGATTTGTGAAAAATGGTGGAATATACCACTTTCTGAGCACTGATTAGACATCCTTTCCTACACTATTGGCTCAAATGGAGCTTGAAGGACTGGAATGATATTTTAATTTGCATGCTTCCATGACAGATTTCTACATCCTACTGTACTCGTTTCAACATCTCACACCCAATGAAAAACCGTTATTTTAACATTGTACAAATGAGATGCTGTTAGAAACCAGGCATGAAGACTTCACAAACACACACCAAGAAGCACAATGTCGATATATCTTTGGGAAGGTTGTCAATTCAGTGTTCAATAAGTGGCATATTTCGCCCTATCTCACGAATAATTTATCGCTGGCCTAAAGCATAAGTGAAAATAGGATCATGCAAAGAAATCAGGTGATATCCAAATATTTGCCAGTTTTGTGGTGGTGGCCTTGGCTTGGTGTTGGCCACCACCCCAGGTTTGGGATAGTGACCTTACTCTTGGCGAGATCATGGATAAGTCCATGGTCCGTAGCCGATCGGATATCTTGGTCCGATCCGGCAAGTTTCTGCTCCGGCCGGATGCCAAAATTCCTCGTCCGGTGCATGCTAGTAAAGATACCTGAGATTAATTGAACAATGAAATGGTGCTGTAATACTGCATGCTTCTGATGCTCTCGTGTGATGTCCCCAGGTGGTTGTTATCCGCACCGTGCAGCTCGTCACTGCCATCATGATTACATCCAGGATTGTCAGCTCTTTGTGGGCACCCGTCAGACAGGTGAGGCACCAACAGATATCACTTAATATCCTTCAGCTGTTAATGGATTGTGGTCACTGTTTCAGGTATTTGGTGTTGGAATTTTCTTTAAAGAGAAAGTTAAAACGGGTTTCGATGAAGAGTCGGTGCGTTTTGGTCCCATATTTATGTGCATCAATATAGTTATAATTGGTCTGATACTTGTTTATCACTAATGCAACTGTGTCAAACCGAGGGGCGGCGGAATGTGTGAGGTGCCATGGCGCTGCGTCCGCTTCCCTTCCCCTTGCGCGAGCAAGGTGGGCGTCGCATCCCTTTGGTGGATTCAGTAAAACTGTACTACCCTCAGATGCTATGCTTCTTTAAGTAATACATGTTCAAAGTTAAGCGCTGTATTCTGACATGTAGGTTGTGCAGCCACGGCTAGAACATCGGCTCATAATTTTCTGATTAATTTCTTTGGTATTTCTAATGATTCAAGGCAAATTGTTGTCCGGATGCACAGCACAGCATCACTTCTAGAAATTCACCTCACGTGATCTTGTTTACGGTATTTGAAGCTGAAGTTAAGGCCACTTTATCCGAGCCACTTGATCCCAGTGGCGGGTCCAGCAGGGCCTATCTTGACATGTTGACTGGGGAGGAAATTTTGCCCAATTATCTGAAAGTTGAATAATATTACTGGTGGATTTGCAAATCCCCAACCAAATTCTTCGTTTTCAGCATGCTTTGTCGCCGTCATCTCCCCGGTGAAAACGTCTTATATCATGCTCGGGATAGAGAGGGTCACTAAGGCTATGTCGCCCGGAACGACGTTCTCACACGAAATGTCGGCTAGAGCCTTTCCGTTCAGCCAAAATCACCTAGCCGGAATACCTGGGCCTCTTCGTGAGGTCTGACTTTATCCCATTAATTTTTCTCAATTGCTGGCGCTCCCCCAAGGAAATGGTGCCGGGCCTACAAGACGAATGCCCTGCTGCATTAGATTTCCTTCATGTACCTTGCTTCTGCCAGGTAATTCTTAAGATGCGTTTTTCTTCTTGCCAGCTTGTTCATCTGCCCTACGAGTTTGTCCCCTGGTGACATACTTTAGAAGTAATTCCTTCGTCTCCTTCGTGAATGAATACATTATATGGCTATTTGTGCGATCTAAACCAACGCATTGCTTGCTTGCAACTATCTGATCAAGTTGTGTCGAGTATGACAGACGGTATGCCCCTTTTGCGTTATCATTGAACAACCATTTACACCCTTTGTGCAACAAAGTTACGTCCACAGCGACATGAACCCGCAACTCTATTAGGACGTTGACTGGGAAGGTGATGCTTGTCCCTCCAGCCATCACTTTATATTCAGGAACAATATTGGTTAAACCAATAAAATATTCGTTTTGGCGCGCATTTCCCAACAGAGTGCTCAGCTGCCCAATTGCCATTTGGGACAAGCTGGGCAGATTATTGCACTATGTTGCGAAAATGTCTTTGTTTAAAGTACGCAAAATAGCGTGACGGTCGGGCCGCGCCGAACCGGGCTGGGTTGTGACGGTCGGGCCGCGCCGAACCGGGCTGGGTTGTGACGGTCGGGCCACGCCGAACCGGGCTGGGTTGTGACGGTCGGGCCACGCCGAACCGGGCTGGGTTGTGACGGTCGGGCCACGCCGAACCGGGCTGGGTTGTGACGGTCGGGCCACGCCGAACCGGGCTGGGTTGTGACGGTCGGGCCTCGCCGAACCGGGCTGGGTTGTGACGGTCGGGCCACGCCGAACCGGGCTGGGTTGTGACGGTCGGGCCACGCCGAACCGGGCTGGGTTGTGACGGTCTGGCCACGCCGAACCGGGCTGGGTTGTGACGGTCGGGCCACGCCGAACCGGGCCGGGTTGTGACGGTCTGGCCTCGCCGAACCGGGCTGGGTTGTGACGGTCGGGCCGCGCCGAACCGGGCTGGGTTGTGACGGTCGGGCCGCGCCGAACCGGGCTGGGTTGTGACGGTCGGGCCACGCCGAACCGGGCTGGGTTGTGACGGTCGGGCCGCGCCGAACCGGGCTGGGTTGTGACGGTCGGGCCGCGCCGAACCGGGCTGGGTTGTGACGGTCGGGCCACGCCGAACCGGGCTGGGTTGTGACGGTCGGACCGTGCCGAACCGGGCTGGGTTGTGACGGTCGGGCCACGCCGAACCGGGCTGGGTCGCTCAGGTCAACTTTTAGCTTGTATGCACGATAGTAGACTCCCTCCGGCTTCGCCCTGGCTCGTAATAAGGCTGTGGCTAGTAATGGCATCAATGTGACTAATAATTGAATACGAAAGGATATCAGCTGTCTCAAAAAGTGTGTTCTGATGTGTCGACTGCACGACACCCGATGTGTTGCAGTTCACAGTGTACGGTAGCAAGTTACGCATCTTCACAGCTGGTGTGTGTGGCAGGTGGTGAGCATAGTCTTAGCTGTGTGCCAAAGTACAGTGTATGTAATCGGACTCATTCCACCAGCTGGCGTCGTGGAGGACGCCCGACTTTGGCTATGGAGACTTGGTCGACTCCTCGCTGGTAGTGTGACTTTTGTTGGTTGTTGGTTGTGGTGCCATGGCTTTGGTGGCCTAGCAATGTCTTGCTTCTATTATCTCCACGTTATATTGCGAATGTCAGCATGCTTTATAGTTAATCGAACGGAGCCTGTCTCAACGCATTTGGCATTCCCTGTACGTGTAAATCACGGTCTCGACCTCCTCACGCACCACTTGGTTCGCTTGTTCGATCTGAAGCAGTTCGCTCTGCTAAATGTGCAGCATGTGATGATTCAGTGCCGGGCTCGATTTTTTTCTCTCGCAATGCTGGGTATGTAGAGGATAAGTTTCGCCCTGTCATATACCGAGAAAGTAATTTCATATTTTGTGTAACATCCGAATTACTGTTTGTACTTGAGGGCATCGACTATCTAGTTTTGGTTTATAATGTAGAAATATCGTCAGTAGTAAAAATACGTGGGCGGAAACAAATTGATCAATACGAAATTTCGCACATGGTTTCTTCCTCAACTATACAATGTACTACTACTACTGGAAGGGAAGCGCCGATTAAGAACTCACTGGGCATCGAAATTTATAATATGGGAAGTAAGTTTGCTTTGTGAAGCAGAACCTTTCAGCCTCACGGGCAGTAAAAGGAGACGATACATTTCCGCGCATGATCATCTGGATGACAAAACTCCAGTCCAATTTTTTTCCAGCCCTGATTCAGTGGTATACGTATTGAAGAGTTGTCCGTCCCAACGCATATACGGTTCAAGGTATATCTCCAGCACGTGGTACTGAACTGCTGCTTGAGCTTCTGTGGCAAGTGTTTGTTGCTTGTTGTACGCTTGTTGGCTGCTAGCGCGAAGTACTGCAAAACGAATTATTGCAAATTGGCTGGGGTCTACTTGCTGATGTTTTGCAAGGAAGTATAACGTAGTTCTGGGTAGCATGCTCCTAGCAAAGAGGGTATACACTTGTTGGAATGCACTATGTGCTTGTTAGATACTTCACGCGTGCAAAAGCGAATGAAAGGCGTTTCTGAAGTGCTAATTACCATTTAGCCTTCCAATGGAAGAAAACAATAAGATTTCAACTAGCAAATTTGCTGGATGACAACATTCCATTTTAGAACAAGGATGTGTGTTTTAACCGTGAATAAAATATGAATTCCAGATTATGTTCAGGCGTCTGACAAGTTGTCATTCCTGATGTAGCTTCATTAGTTGCTGCGGTATGCAATGGTTCGCATTATATGAAACATTACAATTATGATTATATAGAGAATTAAGCTGATGATCATGATATACCAGATATATGAATGCAAGTCTCCAACAAAGTGACCAACAATGGTAAAATAATGGTTCTTCGTTGGGTGTTAGATGTCGGAACGAGCACAGTAGGATGTCGAAATTTTCCATGGAATTAGTGTCATTTAAAATGATTTTGATGCCTTTCAGACTCAAATTTGAGCAAGTGGTGTAGGTACTTATGACTATACCTTTATCATTTGTTTTGAAATTCATAATTTAAAAAGAGCTATAGTCGGGATAGGGAAAATAATATTTATAATATAAACTGGTGTTGCATGCCATATCACATTATAGGTAATCCCTTTACCTGAAGTTTAATTGCGAAATGTTTGTGTATCATAATTCCTTATCGAGAGCATGCACATGCTACTTATAGTTGGTTGGTTATTGGTTTTACGACACGTCGACCGTTGAGTCATATAGCGTCGCCAATCTCTCACGCCGATTGGTCGCGGGCGAAGAGTAACGACAGGTGAGATTCGAACCCACAATCTTTCGATTGCGAGACGAGCATCTTACCCCTAGACCACTCGTCCACTACATGCTACTTATAAACGAGGTACTGTTAGAAGGGAGACACGAGGACTCAGTGTAGGATTTCCATATTTTTTCTTGGTAGTGGAGTACATAATTTTTAACTGGAGTACAAAATGTTGAGCTGGAATACAAAAATAGCAATGCACTTGCCGACAATTAACCTTGTTTTAATGGGGCTGAAAACCAATGTTAGCATTGTTGTATGCATAAACATCTTGGCAAACATCCATGTCCAAAATTTTGCTGCAGTAAAAAAATGAGGAGTTGTCCATAATTAGGTAGCATTGCTTTAATGGAATTACAAATCAATGTTAGCATTTCATGCTGTTACATGCTCAACAATTACACGTTTTACCACACCAGAATTTTACATGGGACACAAGTAAGACTCACTGGGCAATAATGTAGTGCATCATGCCTTGAACCCTTTTTAAAAATGGGAATAACTTGTGAGGTTTTCTAACTATCAGGAAGACTTCCAGTAGAAAGATGAGTTTAAAATGATGAAAATGGTTTTACAAGCTCCTCACAGCAAGATACAATTAACTGGGGGTGGACCCCATCAGTGGACCCTGGGAGGGATGGCGAGCACCACAAGGAATCGAAACCCATGACAACCGCCGAGCCAAGGCTTTACACCATTCCACCTTCACCACCAACCTCTGCACCAGGCAAACAAAACCTTCCGGCTGATCTATTTACAACAGGGGAAAAAACCAGGCGTGGCAAACACCACAGCCAACCCCTACTTCTCTGAACAATGGTCTCTATCGTGCGCCACTTCCTGCCACACTCGCCAGTGTGATCCAAACTTATGGAAATACGACTTCACATCTCATGATGACAATCGACAGAGAGTGAAACCGAATGGGCACACTTAGCTATCACTGCCAGTACACATTTGGGTACCCACACCACAAACCTAAAAAATAATCAACCCACAAACACTCACCAACTCCATCAGCCCGTCCCTCCCAACAGTTGTCAAAGATGTACTGGAAAATAGAGCCGGGTCTGATTCGCTTACCCCAGCGGTAAAACTACGGCGGATTACCGGGCCGGCAACAGATGGGTCGGAGTAAAATCGGAACAGGTATTACAGACCCTTCACCGACACTGATGAACTCCAAATGCAGTTATATTTCAAGGCGCACAATTTATCTTAGCACAGATTTCAAAAATATTATTGGACAGTCATTCATAAGTTCACAAATGGCATTGGTTTCTTGGTGTTGTCACCTCGGAGAACTTCATTGCTCCAAAGCCACTTTGAGGAAATATAAAGTGACTTTTTGCATTGAACGGGCTCATGGTGTCTAAAAAAGTTGTCTCTTTAACAAAATGACCTTCGATTGCGCATTCAAAGCATCTTAATTGCCAAACGGGGCCTGAAATATTTACTCCGGCGATACCAAGTACCGCCAGTTTTGCCAACTAGGGATATTTGCCCATGACTCAGAATAATAAATGTTGAATAAATGTTGATTAATATAAATGCATAATATATAACAATAAATATTGATAAATATTGAATAAATATTGAATAAATATTGAATAAATATTGAATACATATTTAATTAAATATGGACGGTATAGTGACACAAAAGTAGGATCTTCTCACATGACGTCACATGCCGCCAGTTGTAACTGGCCAGCGGAGACGTTTTTAGTGCAACACCGAGAAACATGTCTTGGTATGGCATGCTATACAGGCTGTACGCGTTTCAAAGTTGTGTTATGGTTGACAGGGGTTGTTGGTGAGTGGGCCATACGGACTGCTGAAACTGCTAGTTGTTTTCAGGTATGGACTTAGAGTGGTAGAACTCAACCAAACAATGTTGTTCTTCCTTTTCCCTTCTGGAGTACAAAATATTTCATTTTGTCCAGTCACAATCCTGGAGTACAAAATTTATTGGTATGCATAACACCAACAAACGCCAGTTTTTCCAACACTGCGAGGACTTCATAAGCACGCATCAAGGAGCAGGATGTCGATACTTCTTGGAGAAGGATGTCGATTGAGTGTTCAGAAAGTGGTATATTCCACCCTATTTCACGAATAATTGATCACTGTGACTGAATATATTACTACCCTGGGTCATTATCAGCAGTGAAGTATACATTTACCATTGTATAGTAACATTTGCCAAGATCATTTCACTTGGCTGCATAACACCAGGTTTAAACGGCTCTTCAAAATGTTCCCGGACTGAATTTTCATGGAATACTTCGAATTGATTTTTCTATCGTGCGCTATAATCCTTCATTTGCACTTCTTCTCGTTGTCTTATATTTTATGGCGTTGTGTATTTTTTGTCACGTTTGAAATCGCAGCTCTTTATCGATTGGGAAGGACTTATTTAGGATGCCTTCGCCGAAGAATACCTTTTTTATGCGCTAAGATAACCTTTTTGTGAGCTATTTTTACACTATTTATTAATTCACATTCATTTTTGACTCTTTAGTGTTATCGTACAGTGAAATATTTTGATGTATCCAAAAAGAATACCAAACTGGCAAAAGTAGACTAGAGACGCTCAAACATTCCCATCTTTGGCTCCAGTCACGTTGTCACCAATAGTTATAGAGTGGTGTGTTAGAGGGTCACTCGTATTATTTGTGCCGTCTTGCTTGTTGGAATTTAAGTTCCATCGAAGAGGGCAATGACTGGCTTGTTAAGCCAGCTCCCTTGTTTGAACCAGGTGGGCGGCGGAGGGGTCGGAGGTGGGTCGCTGGTCTATTATTCACCAAATTAATTCGATATTTGAACAGGGAAAAATGCCAATCCCAGTGCTAAGGGGAGGACTATGGTCTGTTCGCGTTGTTGAGCTCTTCCTCGTGTCAGCCAGTATACCAACTTTGTATTGTATTACATGTTAGTTTTAGGAAGCGTAAATATTTCGCAATTTATATAAGTTATCTAGCGCCCATACCAACTTTGTAAAACAAAATTACCGTTGGCCATATGCAGGGTTGGCAAGATGCTGGTAATAACTAGTTGTGGCATGAATGGTATTAACGGGTAAGACCCATTTACTGGCAACAACTGCTAACCCCGCAGCAGACCACGCTTGGTGTGCAATGGGTTTATATATTTGGGATCCGGAGAACCTCCGGATCGGGAATCACAAGCCTGTCCTGGTCTCTTGCGTAAGGTTGTAGTGTCTTGACAGCAAATGGCTTTGCCGGTCCCTGGGATTAACCAGTTTATGCCAGCATCTTGCCAGCCCCCCCCCCACCTATGGTACTGCCCGTCAAGACATGTATTACAATCACCTGAGAAGTGTCGGCATTGCTGACGCCACGACATACGTGGGAACAGTGGGAAGGGCAGGAAGGCCGCAGCGCCCCACTTAAAAAAGTACGCTTTAGCAACAGCCCCCAGTAGCAACTTTCAGTAGCAACTTTCCTCCTATATAGTGTGAAAATGGTAAAAGTACCTGTGAAAATTGAAAATAATCGAAAGTTACGAAGGTGCAAGTAAGTATTTTAAGCGCACTGTGGGTGACAGTGGTCGCGTAATAAAGTATTTCACCTTCGACAGCTTTCCCATCATCAGATACTTCCTTCGGCATTGTGTTGCTGTTTTCGTTTGTTTTCAACGGAAAATAAGAGTGAAATCTCAGTTATATGTTTACTGCTCATGAATGACGTTGTGTGCCTGGTGGGACGTTACACACGGTAGCTGCTACGTTCGTACGTATGTATTGCAGAATGCTCAATTGAGTCTTTTGGCCGTTCAGATGAGCGTCTCAGTAGAGACGTTTTGATCGATCTATGAAGAAAACAGTAAAGAGAGTCTTCCCCACCCCACACTTATACTATGCCTGGTACATACAAGTAGATGATGCATAAAGTGTGCCCGTCCCCTTTTAAGCTTCACTCATGAATGTGACCTGATTCTCACAGTTCCGTTCCAATCGCGGGTAATGTTAGTATTGAATAAGGAATGGCATCAGTTCAATTTCTGTCCTTTTTATATCGCTTGATAGTCAACGATAGCCAAATACAGATCCGTGAGTTCGTAAGAAAGGCTGCGAAAGCTCTTCGTGATGGTGTACGGGTTGGCTTGAGGTGACTCACCACGCCTGGTTTCAGAAACTTGTGAGTCCACTAGTGTCCGGCACCAATGGCATCAGCACAGAGGCAACATTTCAAACAAAGGTGAGCACAACTTTATTTGTCGCCACATCACAGTACGCTGCGGCACAGCATGTATGATATGTGCCTGCCTGATGCAGTGAATTAGCCTTGACCCGGCTCATATATATATATATATATATATATATATATATATATATATATATATATATATATATATATATGTATGATGTATGCATGTATGTATGTATGTATGTATGTATGTATGTATGTATGTATGTATGCATGCATGCATATATATATGAGAAATTATGATTGGCGAATAAATACGTCAAATTAACAAGAGACGACCTTTATTGTATAAACATTTCGACCTCAAGAGTCTTCTTCAGTATGCAATTACAAAATCAGACAATATCAAGTAACTTCGAGTCGAATTGTCATCAGAACACGTGATGTTTCACGGTCGGCGTTTCGCGGTCGCTAATATCGCTGCTGTATTTGCCCAATTGGTAAAACCTGCTCTTGAATTCATCGTATTGTGCGTACTTATATAGGCAGCTTCTAACGTGTTTGGAGTCCGTGTGTTGACATTGGTTACCAGGATGCTAACCTCGGCCCAATTCGGCAGATTCTCACATTCGTCAACATGTGTAACGATTGCGTTACATTGTCTGTGGCACCACACATCGCGTTTGTGCTCTGTAATTTCCGTCTGACCCCCCTCCCCTCCCTGTTTCTCCTACATACTTCTTTGGACATCCAGAACTCAGATTTCATACATAATACTGTTTTCTGACCAACGGTCGGTTCAGGGCCTTGCTGTCATGTCTCCTATTTTCTTTCCAGAACTGATGGCAACTTTAATTTCTGCTGTTTCTAAATGTTTGGCCATTGTTATCGTATGTTTCGAGAACGTGATTGTTAGAAACTTGTCTGGTTTCGATGTTGGTTTTCTTGCTTCTTTTCTGGATTTCCTGGGCCTTCCTGAGCTTTACTAGCCAACCTCTTGGATATTTTAGCCTACTAAAAGTGGAATCAATATGCTCAATTTCTTCAGGAAGGTAGACATAGCTGCAAATTATGAATGCTCTCTGGAAGAACCCAATCACAATGCCACTCTTTACTCTATCGGTGTGTGCTGAATGAAAATTAACATGGTCTTGCTTATTTGTTGGCCTTCTCCGAACTTCGAAGTTGACAGCTGTCTCGATTTTCATTATGTGGTTGTCCAGAAATGTGATAGCTCCTTCCGTTTCTAATTTAATCGTGAACTGTATTATCTTGTTGACTTTGTTGAGCTCTTCCGTCTTTTGTCGTCAAATATGTAGATTTTGGTGCGGCCGCCAGGACGTCATGAACGTATATGAGCCATATGGCGTCGTTCTCAATGATATCCAAGAAGTGACCATTTTCTAATAGCTCCACGTAAAGATCATTGAATGAAAATGACCGAAATTTCATACACAAGGTAACTAGTTCCATATAATGTGATTTCGGAAGTGGTAGCTTGCTGTCCTCTTCCAGATCGATAACCTTCTTTTTTCACTTCCAAAGCTCCATCTACTGACACATTGGTGAACAACGATTTCACTGCAGTTGATGCGCCCTAAAACCCTAATAACCAACCAACAACGATTTCACATCAAAACCAGCTAAGCTCATATGAGCTATATTACTGGTCTCCAGCCTTGCGATTACTTCTGCGGTGTTTTTAGCATGGGCATTGCTTATTGTTTCCAGTGCGTTTGTGAGGGGTTTGGCTAATCTTTTCGCTAAATTGTGCGGAGAGCTTCCGATGCCGGAAGTGATCGAGCACATCGGGATGACTTCTTTATGCGTTTTCGGCAAGTCTTTTATGCGAGGAGCTACATGAGATTCTTATAACAGATGTAATCGTTTTACCTCATTTTGATTTCCTCAGAAATTTCCGTGCCTTCTGATTGCAAGTGTTGCTTTTTCTGCATAGTCGGCATTTGTATTTTCATATATTAGACTATCACTGGGCATTTCATTCATCTTGCTGAGGTAATCACGTTGGTTTATGAGTATTATTCCGCCACCTTTGCCTGCCTGTGTTACGAGCACAATGTTGTCGTTGGCAAGATTCCGAAGTGCTTGCAACTATCTCTTGGGCATGCTATTTGGGTTCTTCATCAGCTAACAACAATCCAAAATACTCTGTATACAAACTAACATCGAAACCAGACAAGTTTCTAACAATCCCGTTCTCGAACATGCGATGACAATTTCTTTTTAAACATTTTTTAAAACAACTAAATTCAATTCGAGTTTTTGCTGGGGTGGCTTTATGAACCAGGGTTCTATTGCTAAGCAGAGCTTGGTGCGTGAACCCTGGCTCCACCACCCGATCCATGAATTCCAGTTCCACGGCATAACTTTTACCGAAAGTTTAACGTGCCGGCAATGCACCGACACGGCCGCCCGGTAGCTTCTTCCCGGCCTTATCGGGCCAGCTGCCAACTGACCCTCCCAGCCGGGGGCTAAACGCGAGCTCGTGAAGCGAATCGAACCCTGTGTTGCCAGGACAGGGGAGACCAGTGCAGGCCGGCGCTTTAACCAACTGAGCTACCGTGGCGGCAATGGCCAAACACTTAGAAACAGCAGAAATCAAAGTTGCAATCAATTCTGGAAGGAAGTAAGAAACATGACGGCAAGGCCCAGAACCAACCATTGGTCAGAAAACAGGGTTGTGTATGAAATATCGTGTGCTGGGTGTCCAAAGAAGTATGTAGGAGAAATAGGGAGGAGGGTTCAGACAAGAATTAACGAGCATACACGGGATGCGCGGTGCCACAGACAATGTAACGCAACCAGTATACATATTGACGAATGTGAAAAGCTACCGAATTAGGCCGAGGTTAGCATCCTGGTAACCAATGTGCACTGCTACGGCTGTCTACATAAGTGCACACAATACGATGAATTCAAGAGCGAATTTCGTCAATTAGGCAAAACCTGCAGCGATACACAGCGCCACCTTTCGGATACCTTTCGCTTGCGTGCATCTTGACATAAATATGCCCATTTGGCTCGTATCGAACACCGTCGAGCATTACCAACATCCGTCCGTTATTTACTTGCTCTACGATTATGCGAGCAAAATCGCTGAGGTCAAAAATTGCACGGTAGCTGCTTAAACGCCACTATATACTGGGTCACAGGATCTTCCATCAGAGGCATATCAAACATTTGTTATTCTTAAAATGGTTCGCACAGTAGCGTTAATTTTAAGAGCCTGTCCGGTATTACCAGAATGTGCCCTACACGTTCCAAATTAAAAATGATGTAATTATGTAGCGAATTTAACTTTGGACCCCTGTTTCGAATGCGTTTCGCAGCCTAATCACGGCTATTCCCGTATATCGTGGGATCCGAGCTCCGAGTGAATCCCGGTCGGTCGGCCGGCTCCTGCCGCCGTTGACATCAGCATGTCTCCTCGATTCTCGGCTGTGGCCAGATGTTGCGCCAAGTCAGTTTCTGTACTCACAGGCGGCGGCCGACCGACTGTCACATGTACCAGGGGTGTCGATTTTTGAGAAAAAAAACATTGGGGGGCCGAAGTGCCAACGCACTAGACCCCCCCCAAAAAAAAAAAAAAAAAAAACACTCATCGGATTTAGCCCACTGTATTTTCGGATCTCAGAAATTCCGATTTTTTATTCGACGATGTGTATGTTTATGTTTATTCAGCATCCTCACCAACGGGGAAAATCGTCCAATAACTGGTGAAGTCACATAATTAAAAGAGCAGTGCTCAGTACATGTCAACATAACAACTCTGAGTAATAGCATGCGACTGCCGTGCCATATAGTGGGCTCGGATCTATCGTCACCGTCACCGTCACCGTTACCCTCCTCCTCACTCCACACACCAACAAACACACACCGGCTTAAATAAAAATACTTCAGCGATCAGGTGCAGGCTAAAACACACCGCCATTGATGGAGCATCAGAGCACAGCAGACCTGAATAGTGATGACGGTGGGTGAAAGTATTTCCTTGGTGCCTGACATTAGGGAGGGGAACTTTTCCCTTTAGTACGCCACTGCGGCTGCTCAACGTGTTTTTTCCGCAGATTGCACGATCGAGAGTAGAAAGGCCCTTCGGATAATTTTCTTTCGGGACCCATTCTGAATTTTCCGGTGCTCTGGTCGATTCGATGGAGCCTCCTTGTGGTTTTTGTGGTGAAGTCTATTTTATAAGCACCCTGCAGGCTATTTTTGGAGCCCGGTACGTTTCTTCGGGCTCTCGGTGCGTTTTTTTCGGTGCCTCAACAGGTTTCTTTTCCGGCGTCCGACGACTTCTTATTTTGTGGATCCTTGACGCAATTTTTGCGTCCGCAAGGTGACATTCCGGGTATATATTGGTCCTTGGGAAGCCAGCTGCAACTTGTGTGGCTCCGGCACGACGTTTTGGCCCCAGTGAGATTTTCAAGAGAAGCGGCGTGAATTTTTTTGGTCTAAGTGCGATTTTTTGGGGCCCCGTGGTCACTTGTTTGGATCCCTTGCGGTGGCTACGACACGTTTTTGGGGGCCCAACAAGTTTTGTGGGCTTTTGGAGCCATTGTTGAGATCCCAGATTGATTTTCAGTGTCCGGACTGTTTTTCATTTACCCGGCTTCCTTTGTTGGGTGATCTCAACCAGACTTTTAGAGCCCCGGTGGGACCTGTCAGGCCTCTAGCGTGATTTTCAGGGACCCGGGTGATAATTCTTAGTACCCCAGTCTCAGCGTGATTTTCAGGAAGCCCCGGCCCGACCGTTTGTGGCCCCCGTCGTGACTTTCTTGAACCCCGGCACGACATTTTTTTGCGGCCCCAACGTGATTTTCAGGGGCCCAGGTGCAAAGTTTTGAGGCCCCGGCGTCATTATCGGGGGCCCCTGCGCTACTTTCGGGGGCCCCCAATGTCATTTTTCTGAGCCCCGGTGCGATTTTTGGTGGACCGAGTGCAATTTTTAGGGGGCATGGCGCATTTTTTTCCTGAGCTCGGCGGATTCTTGGGGGCCCCACAACCTATCAGGAGGGGGGGAGGAAACTGCCCACAATGCCCCCCTCCCCCATTCGGTATGTCACTGTGCCATGCAATGATGCAACATAAGAATCCAGGAATGGTTCATCTGTTTCATCACTCACATGTGATTTCAACTCCCCAGTTATCCAGACAGTTTGAGGAAAGTCAAACATCTGCTACATGGATCAGCAAGGATGGATTGTAAGGCAACATGGATACCATGGAATTCAAGTCACAGTGGTTATGCTGCAATACATACCTTCTTCAACAGACTGCTTTGGAGATGGATGAGCTCCTGAAGTTTGGTCAGGGTTGGAGTTGGAGATGGATGGAGCAACACTGTGAAGGACATAACATATGGTTCAGGAGACTTCTGTTTCCATTAACAATACAGGGGATGAAGTAACATTTTCATTGACTTCTATGGTTTTCATTGGCTTCATTGACTTCTATGGTGTCCTGAGTAAGTAGGACAATCGAGATGGCTTTCTGTTATATGCATTGTAGAAGCAATGTTATGATGTAGCTTTTATACCCAGGTGAGAATGGTATGGATTCACTCATAAGTGAATTTACAAACATACTGATATATCAGTTAACAACAATGCAGGGAGCTATGTGATCAACATGGTCGATGTGCCCTAAAGTCCAAATAACTAAGTAACAATGCAGGGAATCTGCTGCATAACAGTTTGCCCATAAATTAGCCATGATATACGGCATCATGCTTCCCATGCTATTTAGAATAGTGAGCTATATTTTGTGTACAAACATCAGTACATTAGAAATGTTAATTAAACGTTACACACATCAGTTCCTTACAAGTGTCAGCAATACAATTCCTTCATGTGCTTTAAACATCATTCAAGAAAGCACTGTCATCGATTTTAAACTTGCAAAAACAGTGGGCCGCCTGGTGTTTTCAGTGCTATTTGAGTGAATTTGCTGTCTTGTTAGTGAACTGACCACTTATTCAGATATAAGTACTTTAACTTTGCCTGCTTCTATCATGAAACATTTGTCATGTTCCAATACATCATAAATCACCAGATTAAATTCTTGTCCACAAACCGGTGTATACATTTCTATGAATTTCCATATTTATTAACACTAATGATGTAGATCTGATTTGCAAATTTATTACAGAAAATATCATCAGCACAGGATTCCATTCCTGAAAATATAGTACTTTCAATATGTTATTGTTCTTTTACATTTCAACATGTTAAGTTGGGTTACATTTTGTATTGTAAAAAGATACATTGCTTGAAATTTTTACAACTTGATGTTTTGGTTTTGTTTTTCTCCAAAGGGAGGTTAGGCTAGGTTAGGTTAGGTTATGTTGCATTTCTTTTTATAAAAAAAAAATGTATATATGTCACCTAATTTTTATATGTCACCTAATTCAAAGCCTTTTTGGTGTTATTTTGCTCACAATCTGAAATGTAGGCATTTGTATAGAAAATGAGTGGTGCCATCATCTGAGTCACATTCATAAGCATTGCATTGAAATGATACATTCCACGAATTCATAAAACACCTTAAAACACAAATTTACCAAAATGAGCAGAACATCATGTTCATCACATTCCTAAACATTGCATTGAAAAAAATTTCAGAAATCAGAAGTTACCTTAAGCTGTAAATTTACCAAAAGGTGTGCCAACCCCTGAACGGAAATGCAACACTAGGTGCCCCAATCCTGGGCAGAAAAAGCACTAAGAGCAGTAGAATGAAAATATTAATAAAAATAAACTAAAAATAGCTCTTCTTGAAGACAAACGTGGTAGTTATGTGATATTAACATGGAAACCCTGAGCACAAATCAGAAAAAGACATGGACTGGACTTGTTCAAGCTTACCTGCAAACTACTTCAACTACTGTTCCTTTGGGACTTAAATATCAGCAAGCTATTTATTCACTATTTAAAATCACACCAATCTGCAGATACATCAGAATGTGCGAAGCACAAAAAACGAATCAGTACGACGTCACATGAGATTGGCCTCCGGATTAAACACTTTGCGCAATTGCACCACAAACGTCTCACCTCCGTCACATTTGTCCACCGTAACCTCAAATTTAGAGTTTAGGCGCTAGCATTTCTGTAACTGGAATTTTTTCTTTGGATGTTACGATTTTGGATGTTCTGAGGAACGCCCATCACGATTTGTGGCATTTAATGCGCGCTAGTGTCTGTCAAGTCTCTCCAGACACATTTGGCGATGGGTTTTGACCTTATATAACTTACAAGCAGGTGTTTGTCACTTCTGCAACCGCCATAGGGCCATATTTTTCAGCTATGACGTCACGAGTGCGATTGCCAGGCTGCGCCGAATTTCTCCACCGAATTTGGAATATGCCCGATTTCTGCGAGGGTGCGTCGGTAAATAAGCCTCGGTAAAGCGACGATGAGTTATGTACCGCGTTGTCAAGGATTAAGGTTGCAGTTAACGTGATCAATATGTTTGATGGCACGCAGTAATGTTCCTACTAATTTTAAAATGCAAAATAATGCGGTTGAAAAAGCAGGGTTCTTGGAGAGCTTCGAACCCGCCAACTTTGGATCTCGAGTTTGAGTTCATACCTCTGCGCCACACGGCTGGGCGTAACTGCACCGAAGTTTGGGATGCGGGTTGGGCAGTGTGCAAGAAAAATACTTTGACGCTATATACCGCGATAGTTTCGATTGCTAGAGCAAAAGTGGTAGATAGATTGGTGAAAGAAAGCGAAGCGATCCTTTTGCGGTGCCAGAATCATGTGAAATGGCGCAATATAATCCGATATGTTTTTTTTTCGGAAATCGCAGCAGCTCTCTGTACAGCATAGGAATCAGGCTATATCGAACTGGTTACGTCACGATCAATCAGTCCGAAGCGTTCAAATCATCTAGTGACTGTATCTGATTTTTTTTTTTACATAATAAATTTAATCCGAGTTCTTGTTGGGGTGGCTTTATGAACCAGGGTCCTATTGCTAAGCAGAGCTTGTTGCGTGAACCCTGGCCCCACCACCCGATCCATTAATTCAAGTTCAACGGCAGAATTTTGACCGAAAGTTTAACGTGCCGTCAATGCACCGACACGGCCGCCCGGTAGCTCGTCTCCGGCCTTATCGGGCCAGCTGCCAACTGATCCTCCCAGCCCTTAATGCGAGCGCGCGAAGCGACTCCAACCCTGCGTTGCCAGGACCGGGGAGACCAGAGCAGGCCAGCGCTCTAATCAACTGAGCTACCGGGGCGGCTAAATGGCGGAATGGATAAATGGCGGATTAAATGGTCTTGCTTACAAGGTTCGTTTAGAAAGTCTTGTAAGCTACGGCCTAGTACCTACCTATTGCTTTCTTCAAGAATGGCAATTATAATACAGTGTGCATGCAGCTTCTTGCTGACTTTTTTATCTCATGGTATCATAAGCTAGCAGATATTACATGTTGATGTGGCTCTTGGTGCAGGTCGAGACTGGGATGCTGCGTGTCAATAATGAATATATGCACATTGTCATTGGGATATAGGTGGTACCTAGGTAAATATCAAGCTTATAGTACGATAGATTGACTGCTGAAGACAAATATAGTTTGCATATCCACAATTTCAATGAAAACTGATTGTTGTTGACTGGACTGGATTGTGTGCAAGTTTGACGATTACTGGAAATTGAGTGGGATGAATCCAGTTCAAGCTCCATATGCATGTGCTTCTGCCATTGGTCATGTGTGCAAGCATCATTATGACAATGCAATTGTTATCAGGCTTTGCAGATTTTTTTTCAAACAATCTGGTTTTAAATGAATCAGCAGCAGCTAATCTCGACATTTTATGATGTAAGTCGTGCTTGCAAAGTGGAAGGAAATCCAACTCCTTTGGTTTTTTTTCACAAAATGTTCAATTTTGCAGCAAAAGGTGGATAGTCAATCCACTATCCAATTCAAATCTGTTTCATTTCAGTACAAAATGTGCTGGTTGCCATCAACTAAGTTTTGTAAGTAGCATGGTGTTTTTTTTTCTTGTTTTTTTCCTTTAACTTTCTTCTCAGCATAAAAATAGCATAGGCTATTTGGGGGGGGGGGGAAATCAACATTGAGGGGGCCAAGTCAACATTGGTGGGGCCATGGACCCCAAAAAAGGATACAAATCGACGCCCCTGCTTTGAATAAAAATATCAGACACAAAAATTAAGCAACATATATTCTGGAATTTTTATAAATTGAACAACCGAACCCAACCTAACCTAACCTAATGTCTTTTGAAGGAAAATTTCAGATTTTATTTTATTTTTTGATGATTTTTTAATTTTTTTTCCAAGTTAAACAACTAAACCAGCCTAACCTAGCCAAACCGGTATTATTGTGCTTTAAGGTGGTAACAAGACAAGTTTTTACACACATTTGCCTCCATATAGCAAACAAATGGGTTAGGCTTGGTTAAATTAGGTTAGTTTAGGCTTTTCAAATTGGAAAACTTTTCAAAAAAATTCCAAAAATGTTTCCCCCACAAATTTCGAATTATTTGGTAACTTTGCAGTTTAAGGTGTTCTTTTTTTCCTTTTTTAAAACAATTTTTCTGCAGAATACCATGTTTATGTAGGTGACTAAGATGATTGGACCCACTTATTTTCTGTGCAAATGCTTATTTTTCAGGTTGTGAGCAAAATAATGCCAAAAAGGGCTTTGAGTTCGGTAACATAGCATAAACATGAATGTTTTTTTTTTAAATGCAACAAAACCTAACCTAACCTAGCCTATCTTTTGAGAACACAAAATTTAAAAAATTAAAATGTCAATAAATTTATTTTATGAAAATTATCAACCTTAAAAAAGAAATCTAACCGAGCCTAACCTAACCTAAGCTGCTTTTGAAGAATTTTTTTCTGAACATGTTTATAATTTTTTTGGGGAAACTTTTGGGTATTATTGTGCTTTAAGGTGGGAACAAGAAAAGTTGTATGGGAGCTGTATGACCAACGCAGTCAATGCGGCCGTAAACCAAAATAACCAACCAACGAACCAAGAAAAGTTTTTGCACACATTTGTCACCATAAAGCAAACAAATGGGTTAGGTGTGGTTAGGGTAGTTTGGTTTAGGTTTTTAAGTTGGAAAATTTGTCAATTTTTTTCTTCAAATTAAAATAAAATGAATTTGCACCGAAAATAAGTGGTCCCATCATCTTAGTCACCGTAATGAACATGGCATTCTGACGAAAAATTCAAACAACAAAAAATCACCTTAAACTGCAAATTTACCAATAATTTTTTATTCAACAGCAACTTATGATAGGTTAGGTTTGGCTGTGTTAGGTTCTTTAAACTTTGAAAATTGTAAAAATGCTTTAACCGTCTCATGCGCAGTGAAATTGAAACACGCCTGATGCTACCAATTTCTTGAATGTACGATAAAAAATAACTATGACGTCACGAAAGCTTGAAGGCGAACTTTGGTGTACCTTCTAAGGTAATAGTGGGTGACACATTTAATGCGGGCTGCCAGACACTGGTCTTGTATGACTATAGGGTTTGTTTAGGAAGTCATGTGTGGCCATAGCTTAATACCTATTGTTTTTCAGGAATATCAATTATAATGAGGTGTCTATGGCTTCTTGCTATATGGCTTCTTGCTGACTTGTCTCTCATGTTTTCATAGGCTGGCAGATTGGCTCACACTTTGATTTTGTTGGTTCAGTTTGAGATTGGGTTGCCCCATAATTGGGCATGTAGGTAGGTAGGTACCTTGGTAAATATCAAGCTGATGGTGTGATGGGTAGGTTGCTAAATATAATTATAGTTTGTATATCCACAATCTCAATGATAACCATGATTTGCATGCAAGTTTGACAAGGACTGGAAATTGAGAATGGAATTTGAATCATGTTCAAGCTTCATATGCATGTGGTTTTGCCATTGGTGGTGTGTACAAACATCAGTATGACCATGCAATTGTTGTTTAGTTGCTTAGCAGATTTTCTTTCAGACAATCTGGTTTAAAATGCGTCAGCATCGCTAATCTCAACATTTTGTGATGTAAGCTGTACTTCCACAGTGGAGGGAATTCCAGCTATTTTGTTTGTTTTTGCACACAATTTTACATTTTTCAGCAAAAGGTGGAAGGTCAGTCCACTATCTAATCCAAATCTGTTTCTTTTCAGTACAAAATGTGCTGGTTAACATCAATGTTTCTACTTAGCATGGTGTTTTTCATTTTTTCCCCTTTAGCTTTCTTATCAGCATAAAATAGCATAGGTTATTGGGGGGCCCAAATCAACATTGGGGGGGGGGGGCCAAGATCAACATTGGTGGGGCCATGGCCCCCACAAAAGGATACAAATCGACGCCCCTGACATGTACCGTATAGCCATGTACCATTTGACCGCAGTACATCTGGGGCGCGTTTGGGGTTCGACAACCGAACCCCTCCCTTCGCGGTGTGTTGCAATAGGTGATGCTGGCCAGGGCGTTGACCGGGTGGTCCACCTCACCATGAGTAACTTGTCCTCTCTCGCGAGCGCGAGTCGGCCCAGACGCGACTGAGTGGCGAGGGTGTTAAGATGTAGCCCTGGGGTAAGGTATGGACGTTGGGATGGTTGTCCGTCAAGGGTGCCTAGATATTTCGGGGCACGCATTTCGAGACGTCATGTGTCAGTGTCGTTGCTGTGTTGAACTGTTGCACAAGTTGTCACCGAATTGTTACTAATCAGCCCGGTGAATACAAGACCATTTAGTGGCTGTTGGGTTTGAGAACTTGTTGGATTTAAGAACCAGTTATCGTACAAGCGAGGCGAATACTAGACTATCACTGCCAGGCGAAACGAACTTGCGTACAATTATGTGTGCATGTAATTTTCACTGAATCCACCTCGTTTCTTCAGCTTTTTTGTGTGATGGTCATTTCTGCTGATGTATTATTCATGTTCGTTGTTCGCATATTGTTTGATATGCGGTCTTGTGCAATGCAGAGGTATAATTTTCCAAATTAATTGGAAAGCAAATGGGGCTTTTCATGACAATATGTCCATTCAACACACAAAGGTTCCCTGCTAAGGTTCAACAAAATGGAGCAAGTGTACAGCGGTTGCGTTTCTTATACTTTTGGTTGGGTTTGGGCCTCACCATCTTTGTCTTCACCCCATCAACTTTTTGTTCTCTTAACATGGGATCATATGGGATGGGCCTTACGAACCAAATAGTTAACACTCAATACCTCCATAAATTGGGCCTTGCCACACATTTTCAAACTTCTCCACATATGCCAGCCCTGAGAAGCCCCCTGAGAAGTGTGGTAAGTTCCACCATATTGTAATTAAACAACATTACACTATTTATGTTGTTTATTGTTTATTGTTGTTTATTACACTATGGTTCCACCCCTGATTCAAAGTGTATTTTACCATATAGGGATATGCATGATATAATGGTGGCAGAATACGATTATAATTACCATGATATTTTTAGTTGATATATTCAGTATCTTCGAAGGCAATTCAGTGAATGAGGGAGGATTGTACATAAGCTACTGCATTCTTCAGCGTTTGCCTTTTGCGAGGAATTTGTTGATTCACGTATCCATGATGTGGTACACGGAATGAATTATTGCTCTTGCAAATCTATGGTTTTTATGAATGATGGTTAGGTGCTATAATATGTTGATGATTTCATTCCTACGAATCCAACAACTGTATGGTTGTTTGTATGTGGTTATAATTATGAGGACTTGGTTCGTGTAATGACGCCAACAATATGTATCATCATTTTCGACATCCCCAAAATGTTAGGGTCGTTTCAGGAGTTTCGGCTGTGCGTTGAAGCTGGTCGTGATCTGGTGTGTCAGCTGGCCCCTACCGACTGAGTCCCGTCGAAAGTATGCTCGCAGCGCCAGTGGTGTGGCGCCGGACCGCCTGAGAAGCCCGAGTTACCACTTGGCTCACCAGATGTCTCTGCCGCCAGCCGTACGCGATGCATCGCGCCGAGTCTGAGCCGTCGCAGACGGTCACGTGCTCGCGTGACGAGGCGCTGCAGATGTACCGGAGTATGCAAACGATCCGACGAATGGAGACGGCCGCCGGCAACCTCTACAAGGAGAAGGCCGTCCGCGGCTTCTGCCATTTGTACTCCGGCCAGGTACGCGGCCGCTCCTGCTCGTAGAGAATGAACGGCGTCTTTTCAATCAAAATCAATGCAAAATCCTCGAATATATAATTTGCTGTCCAGACCAGAATCCACGGCTATAAAAAAAACTCGGCTCCGCGAAGCCATTTCTATCGTATGGGGTAACGGGTCAACGAAGAGCTATGCAGAAAATATTCAACTTGTTCTCTAAACAAGATGTACTTTGAATACTCTTGTTCGAGCAGGCATACTTTTGAAGATGTAGGATACCATGATTATATTTGCAGGTGTAAAGCCTTCTCTTTGCAGCAAAGCTTGAAGGTAATTAGTGGCGGCAATCGATACACGGTCCAGAGCGACACCACGGTCCAGAGCGACACCACGGTCCAGAGCGACACCACGGTCCAGAGCGACACCACGGTCCAGAGCGACACCACGGTCCAGAGCGACACCACGGTCCAGAGCGACACCACGGTCCAAGGATTTCCATTGAGAAATGTTAAAGCCGTGCAAGACAGTACTGCGTAACCGCTAGCATAAAGAAAACCAATTTTTGCTATACAACTTTTAGATCAGGTGCTCATTTTAATGCATCAGCATTCCCATCAAATACTGTAATGATAATAGGGCGTCGGTAGCTCAGTGGTTAAGCTGAGCGTCTGGCAAGCCAGAGGTACGGGGTTCGGTTCCCCGCGACGTCCGCCCTTCCTGCCAGGGTGAGAGGCAGGCGACGCCATATGGCCTCAGCTGCTGAGTGCGTCGTAAAGCCACAATCCATCCATCTATAATGATAGCCACAATCCATCCAGCGTTGTGCGAGTATTTAGAGATAATTATCCTGGTACATTTCTGCTATGGTACATTTTAGTTCGGCTTTCTTTCATTGCAATTCGAGGTTGCTGGACTTGTGTACAACTGGATGGCGTCCGCGTGCTGAATTCACACTACGGAAGTCATGCCGATGAAAAATGTTCGCCAGTGCAGGGGTGGTGCGTGTGTGGCCCTCTAGCATCTCAAAACAGAACCCGCTAGCGACACGAGCCAGAGCCAACGTGTTGCACGTCACGAGATCTCGCGGTTTATACCCTCGTTTTATTCTTAGGTTGCTGGCTGGCTTTCCTAGTCAGTTTGAAATTTTGTTTTTCTCGCAGAAATCCAGTTCTCACATGTATTCATTGCATGTGTTATTTTTCAATTGTTGGCCCGATAAGGTTGGCAAAAGATGTTCCATCGGCCAGCCAGCTGCGGTGCGCTAGCGCGCGCCGTTTTTCCGTGGTTCCGAACAAAAACCGTGGGGGTTGAATGAGCCTCACATCTGCACGAGCGACGATTAATGATCTGAACTTCGTATGCATATAACACACACACACACACACACACACGCACGCGCGCGCGCGCACGCGTGCGCACACGCACATACGCGCATACACGCACATACACGCACACACACATACACGCACACACACAATATATATATATATATATATATATATATATATATATATATATATATATATATAATATATATAGCCTGAAATAAGGCCTCGATGTATCAGAAAATCCAGTATTCCACTAGACAACTGGGAATTGTAAGGCAAGTGCTGTGTATCAAAGCGTTACTTAAGCAATTATTCTACGACGAGAAAGTTAAAATTGGTAGGCTTCTTGATAGCGATATATGCAACTGCGGTCTTCTGGTTATTTTTGTTATCTCTGTGATTCCTTTTCCCAGGAAAATTGATCGCAAATGCGGAAGATATTTTCCCTGGGTCCGTCTTCATTTCACGTGCAGTGGCACCCCTTTTATGTTCTTGCTTTGTTCACCTCATATCTACCCAGCGACAATTTAGAACACTTATTGCATCTGCACCATTCTGAAATATGAAAGCATTCGTGAAGATAGAATACAGAAACATCCGCGAGAGATCCGCCGTTCCCCATATGTCCAGTACTGTGACTGCGATGGATGTTTGAATGTTCGGGACAGATCACTTGGATCAAAGCCAATACTGAACGGAACATGCCTGTCGGACTCTCAAAGCCAATACTGAACGGAACATGCCTGTCGGACTCTCAAAGCCAATACTGAACGGAACATGCCTGTCGGACTCTCAAAGCCAATACTGAACGGAACATGCCTGTCGGACTCTCAAAGCCAATACTGAACGGAACATGCCTGTCGGGCTCTCAAAGCCAATACTGAACGGAACATGCCTGTCGGGCTCTCAAAGCCAATACTGAACGGAACATGCCTGTCGGACTCTCAAAGCCAATACTGAACGGAACATGCCTGTCGGGCTCTCAAAGCCCCAGTCGCACATTTCCGAGCTGCTGTGAGCTCCGAGCTGCCTTATTTGAGAAGAGCCGGCTGAAGCCCGGTTGTACCTGAGATCTAGTGACGATTGGTAGGTGTGGAGCTGACCTTCGCCCCCTCCCACAGGAGGCTAATTGTGTGGGCATGATGGCGGCGCTTATTGACGGTGACTCGGTCATCACCGCGTACCGCTGCCACGGCTGGACCTATGGCATGGGCGCCAAGCCCAAACAGGTGCTTACCATTGCGGATGGGTGTTAACTTCAGGTTCTGTGTGATGGGTCGAATGTTCCCCGACATTTAACGGATATAAATACCTGGTTCGATTGTCAGAGTTTGACCTTTGGTACCGAAGTGATGAGTATAGCACAAAGAGCTAAGCAGATGTGTTTTAGAGTGCACGTTCAGGTTTAAGCTTATGGGGTATAATGTTGCCGAATATAATTAAGCAAGGTCTACTTGATGCCTACATTGTAAAAGTTCAATTTCTGGTTTATTTAGAGTCACTATTTCAGGTTTATTTAGAAAGCATGGTGTCTGAACACTCCCATTGTATGTCCGGTCGTACCATTATTGGACCGAAGTGTAGGCTGTACAAAATGTATTGTACTGGTCTGTTCCATTTGGATACCACCTTGTTCGGAAATAACTTTATCCTTGCTTGGCATATGGACCTTTTTTGCAACTCGGTTTATATTTGTGTTTGAGGTTAACTACTGTGTGACAGGTGCTAGCAGAGCTGACGGGTCGAGTAACCGGCTGTGCCCATGGCAAGGGAGGTTCCATGCACATGTATGCACCAAACTTCTATGGTGGAAACGGCATTGTTGGCGCGCAGGTACGTTACCATGCGAAAGGAAATTATGTCGGTAAACCGATAAAAGCACTGTGTAGTAGACATGGATGGTTGAGAAGTTGTTGCTGAGTTGTACAATGTGTCATGTCGCAGAATATAAGAAGCGCATAATAGTTCAGGCCACAAAGTAATTTCTAGTGAATGTTACATGCGGTCGGCAGCAGTTTCGTGCTGCAGTTATTGAGAGTGCAGTGTAATACCTGTTCATCTGGTGTATCTCACATTGGCGAGGCCCTTGGGATTAGAGCTTACCGATTAGCCTCATGTGCTGCGCGCCACAGGGTCTAAATCCCAGCTCGCCAGCAACCTTGTGTACGGGAGTATTGGCGGCTGTTAAGCGTGACGTTTCCGTGATACTTGACGACCGTAGCAGTCGGGTAGGTGGTACCGTTCGGCCCCAATTTTTTTTTGTTGGGGGATGGGGTGGGGCTGCGCGGCATTTTTTTATGTGTGTGCTGGGAAGTGATGGTTGGGCCGCCACATGTTCTATACGCGCGTATGCTGGCGAATGTGATGGGGCTGCGCCGCCACATCCTATATGTGTGCTGGCGAATGTGATGGGGCTGCTCCACCACATGTCCTATATGTGTGTGCTGGCGAATGCGATGTGGCTGCGCCGCCACATGTCCTATATGTGTGTGCTGGCGAATATAATGGGTGAGGTGTCGTTAGTTTGTCACCGCCCCCGCCGTCTGTCCTCAGTGTCCAATGGGCGCTGGCATCGCGCTGGCCCACAAGTACAACAAAACTGGCAACATCTGTCTGACACTATACGGAGACGGAGCAGCCAACCAGGTGAGCGGACTGGGCGACCCAAACGGTGAGACGGGTCCACTTCTTGTCAACCCATTCACGCCGTAGAACACGTCAGGCATGTCCTCAGTTGCATGTCTTACCCAGCTAGCTGCCTCGGAAACTGCGGCAAGACGAAGCCCGCCGCAAGCAGACTGGGGCGAAAGACACGCTCCTAAATTGTGAAATTTCTGCATTGTACTCTAAATTTGCCTGCAAAGGAAAATTAGGAAACCAGTGATCTTTCCTTGGCAGGTGCATTGATAGTTCCTGTTAAAGTTGTGTAGGAACTTAATCTTCATCAATGCAGATCGTATCAAAACTTGGTATAACCAAGTGCAATTTTCGTTGATTATGATTCAACGTGATCATGACGAGATCGTCTCACACGGCCAACCAGGTGAGGTGGATGATACTTGGAAGACGTCAGAGCCAGCAGTGAGGTCAGCGATTATAATTAGGCTGTGTTGACCTCTGTTAGTCCGTCCGTGTGTGCCGTTCCCGCCAGACAATGTGAGACATCGGTCTGGCCTGCACTGCAGGGTCAGCTATTCGAGGCGATGAACATGGCTGGACTGTGGGACCTACCCGTCATCTTTATCTGCGAGAACAATCACTACGGCATGGGTACTTCTGTATCGCGATCTTCACATAACTCCGACTACTACACCCGCGGAGACCACATCCAGGGTATTAAGGTGGGTTGCTGACCGCCTGTGACCTTGTCAGCTGGGGTCTGCTGCGCCTCCGGTTTCAGCTAGGGTTGAACTGCGCCTGGGATGTCAGCTGGGGTCGGGCTGTGACTCTAATGTCAGCTGGAGTTGGTTGGCTGTGGCTTTACGACGCATTCAGCAGCTGAGGCCATATGGCGTCGCCTGCCTCTCACGCTCACATCGCGGGGAATCAAACCCCGTACCTCTGGTATGCCAGACGCTCAGCCTAACCACTGAGCTAACGACACCCCTGTCAGCTGGGGTTGGACTGTGCCTGCGTCATCAGCTGGGTTCGGGCTGTGACTCATGCAGTTTGGATTTTCGCTTCTCAGTCTTGGACTCAGAGTGTATAATTTTTGGGCAAGCCAAAATATGGAGTGTATAACCTTGAGAAGCACCAAATAATGGAGGGTATAATATTGGGATTTGCCAACATATGGTGTATACCCTAGAAACGCTAAGTAATGGAGAGTACACATTTCCTAAAATACAGTGGATGTTTCCTGGAATGAAGAATAAAACACCCTCCAATTATTTTATGCTATGTTGCCTAACTCAAAGCCTTTTGGGCATTATTTTGCTCACAACCTGAAAAGTAAGCATTTGCATAGAACACAAGTGGTTCCATCATCTAAGTCACCTTCATAAACATGGTACTCCAAAAAACCTACCAGCCCATAATTTTGCTGTGGTGCTGTTAGCAGCAGTGCCAAGAATCTTGGCAAGATTTGTCCACAGCCTAGCTGAGAAGTTTGGGTGTTATTGCAGTATAAACTAACAACAAGGCAAGTTTTATACACATTTTACTGGTATTATTATGCTTTAAGGTGGCAACAAGACAAGTTTTTATACACATTTTCCTCCATGAAGGAAGCAAATGAGTTAGGTTTGGTTAGGTTAGGTTTGTTCAGTTTTTTAAGTTGGAAAATTTTTGGATTCTTTTAAGAATTGAAGTTATTTTTTTTCTTCAAAAGCAGCTAATGTTAGGTCAGGTTAGGTTTGATTAGGTTTTTAAATTCAGAAAATTTTTCCAAGAACAAATTTCTTTGCAGTTTTTTTAAATACTTTTTTTTCTCCAAGGGGAGGTTAGGTTAGGTTATTTTGCATATATTTTATTTTTTAAACATTTCTTTTTATGCCATGCTACATAACTCATAGCCCATTATTGGTGTTATTTTGCTCACAATCTGAGAAGTAAGCATTTGCACAAAAATTGTGCTCCCATCATCTTAGTCACATTGGTAAACATTGCATTTGAAGGAAAATGCCAAGATTTCATAAAACACCTTAAAACACAAATTTACATATTTTACCTCCATGAAGCATACAAAGAAGGGGTAAAGTTTGGTTAGGTTATGTTAGGGTAGGCTTTGATAGGTTTTGATAAAAACGTGGGGGAAATTTGTCAAAAAAAGTTTTTTTTTTTCAAAAACATTTCAGGCTATCATATGTTGGGTCTTTCCTTTTGAAATTTGAGAAACAAAATTGTTTGGAAATTTTTAGAGAAAAAAAATGTATGCATGGAAGGTTATGGGAGGTGAAGTTAGGCTATGCGCCTTCTTCTTTTGTTATTGTGAACACTACTTTTTAAGCTATATTAGTAATTACCCAACTTCAAGCCCTTTTTTGGGTGTTATTTTCCCTCACAAGTGAAAAGCATGCATTTGCAGAGGAGACGAGTGGTCAAATCATGTTCAGCACATTCATAAACATTGCATTAAAAAACAAAGTCCAAGGAATGAGAAACTACAGCACCAGATTTTCTTGTAATTCGCAACCAGACAAAAACCGAAAGAACAATGGACCCAACCTTGCCTCACCTGATCGAAACGCAATGGAAGGAAGTAACCAAGGGAGTAACCACCACGCAGCAGAATAATTTGGCAATTGTGGTTAATGGTATTTAGTGCGGCGGATATGGACAATTTGCATAGCCTGCGAGGAACTATGGGTGCGTTCTTTGTCTCGTTCATTCCGCGGATTCCGTGGACTGTGACGTTGCATATTTCGTGGTCAAATTTTATTTTTGCGGAGTTGTAGACTATCTGTGTCCGAGTGGCATAAACAGTATTTGTGTCCCGAATATGTGGCGCTCTGAAGCAATGTATGTCATGAAATCAAAAGACAACGAAATTTCTGGTTATCTGGTGGTCTATTTTGCCACAAAGTCTTAACATGTTTGGAGAATGTCTTGGACGGATCTGGCTAATTTTAACGCGTAAATTTTACCTGATATCTTTTATTTAGATCGGCTGCGCTTGCTTCAAAACTCAGAAATACACCTTTTCTTTTCCGTAAGTTGATGTAGAACATCCCAATCTTTCAGGAAGCATTCAAAGGCTAATTATTAATTGTCTTTCTTCGGAGTGGTTTAAAAAGCTCCCGAAAGAGTGGGAGCTGGAGAGGCATGATTCACCCCCGGCCAAGAGCCTCTAATTTTCCAATCCGTCCCGGAGAGTGGTAGTTTTCTTTACTAGCCAGGCGACGCATGCAGGCTTCCTTCATTGGAAGAGGCATTACTTCATGTTTGAATTTGGAAGTCCAGAGATGAACATTGGAAGTCCAGATCTTGTGGCAAATTTAGTTGTGCAGTGCGCTGGTGTTAGGATGTAGGTATTTGGATGATTGATGGACCGGTGGGCGGGAAGTGAGACTCAAGGCCCTTAAGTGAGAATAGTAATTGCGGTGGTGTGGTGTCGACCCGTCAGTGGGTGTCGTCCTACGTAAGAAATTAGGCTCAATTGAATTGTTCAAATTGAATGCCTCTCATTGCCGTTGGTGTGAAAGGGTGAACTATGATAATATTGCGATGCCTTACCTATAGATACATTGCATGGATGTAGGTAGGTTACCTAGTACGTACCTACCTACTAGGTAGGTACTTGGTGCAAATATAGGTAGGTAAGTTTTACCTAGGAGCATCTGCAGCCACATCAACATGCAAGTGCATATGCACCCAGTGGCATACCTACCTAGGGTCTTCATTAATGGGTGGCCCTGTAATGGATGAAGCTTTCTGACTGTTCTTGTTTGGACAGAATTGTATGATTTTATAAATTTTGAAGGCTGGCGAAAACAATCATTTTCAGCATACAAATGCTTTGGAATCAAGGGCTAGTTGCTTATTTTGGTGTCGGAATACATTATTTTTTACTCCTATTGGTTTGGTGTCACTCCAGTGCACCTAAGCATGCATTCATGCACATTGATTGTGCACTTATGAAGTGTTTCAGGATATTGTTGGGTGCACCCATCCTATTTGACACTGAGTACAATTTTTTTTTGCCTCCCACCTCATAAAAAACTGCCATGCCAAAGCATGACTTGCACCTACTGAGATATTCAGAAAATCATTCCCTTTATGCCTATCTAGTTGCGAGTTGTGTACTGCCTACTCCAGTTCTCTTTCTAGTTTTGGTCTTGCATTCTTCGGAGCACTTCTGGTCAGGGCATTTTTGTGAATGGAAAGTAAGTGAATGAAGGCATGTATGTTTGTTTATTCACTTGTACTAGGCAATTACACTTGCACCAGTATACACTTGATTTGCACCATTATATTTTTATATATTCACTGTTGTGGTCATATGCATAGTGATCCCAACTTTAGCTTCCATTCTGCTGGTATCCTGTCATTCTTTAACTCTAACAGGCATCTCATCTTCTGTTCTTTTCCTTGCATTCTCTTTGAATGTTTCTGCAGCCCTGGTGATCAGCTGAAATAACAAATGTACATTATTCTCAATAATGTTGCCAAGTTGACATGCCAAGGACCCAAAATGATTACACAAGATGAAGATTATTAGAACTGGTGGATCTCATTCTCACTACTAGCCAAAGATCACCATATAGTCCATTGAGCGTGCTGCTCTGTAGGCTATGTTAACAATTATCATTATTTGATAGTGGCAGCACTAGTTGGGATTTCTTGTTATGCATTAGCTCTTCATCTGGTAGTTGGCAGCCCAAGGAGTGGATATTTTTGGGAGTGTATAATTCTTTGGACAGCCAAATGTCCAAAAAATGGCCATTTTTCCAACGGTGGACTCATGTCAGTTCGCATTAGACTGCGCATCTAGTATTGTCATCTGGAGCCAAAATGACTCATCGCATCCGTCGGGAGATGACTTGGGGCTTGACTACTTGGATGTGGGAGGGGGAGTCTTGGGCCTGGACTTGGGCTTGTCCAGAGCATGTTTATGATACCAAGTGCTAGCACGGATCGGTGTAAGATATATTCCTGATTATGTAGCTGTTCAGCTGCTACGGGGAGGGGGGGGGGGAGATTTTGGTGGATGTATATAAACATTCTATATCTGTATGCTTACTTTCGTATGCGTATGACCGTTCGAATACATCAGTATGCATACTGTGGGATGCTTAAGCTACAGGTTCACCATAATATTTTAGAACATGAGTTTCTGGCCGCTCTGTTTTGTGGCCAATGCATTTTTTCGCTTTCACACACCGAAACCTTCGACTGTTTAGTTCAGTTTGTACCCTCCATATTTTGTCATTATATTTGGCGAAAGAAGAATGTACTGCATGAAATACCATCATTTGCTGTTTTTCAAAATCTGGAAGCCGCCGGTGACGCCTTTGAAACATGTTCAATTTCCTCCTTAAAATAATAATTCCTTCTGTCCCTCAAAGCATATGTGGAACCTCACCTCTGCTCGAAGCCCTGCTGTCATGACCTGTACATGAGAGGCAGCCGTCGAAAGTCAAACCGCGCAAACACGGCTATGATGGCCGAGCTGTACATGAGCGGTGGTTGTACATAGCGCAGACCTCACAAGCCGACTGTTTGAGCTATGTCCGTGTGTGTGGCCGGGCCCGGTCAGCTATGTCCGTGTGTGTGGCCGGGCCCGGTCAGCTATGTCCGTGTGTGTGGCCGGGCCCGGTCAGCTATGTCCGTGTGTGTGGCCGGGCCCGGTCAGCTATGTCCGTGTGTGTGGCCGGGCCCGGTCAGCTATGTCCGTGTGTGTGGCCGGGCCCGGTCAGCTATGTCCGTTGCGTGTGTGTGGCCGGGCCCGGTCAGCTATGTCCGTGTGTGTGGCCGGGCCCGGTCAGCTATGTCCGTGTGTGTGGCCGGGCCCGGTCAGCTATGTCCGTGTGTGTGGCCGGGCCCGGTCAGCTATGTCCGTGTGTGTCCGTGTGTGTGGCCGGGCCCGGTCAGCTATGTCCGTGTGTGTGGCCGGGCCCGGTCAGCTATGTCCGTGTGTGTGGCCGGGCCCGGTCAGCTATGTCCGTGTGTGTGGCCGGGCCCGGTCAGCTATGTCCGTGTGTGTGGCCGGGCCCGGTCAGCTATGTCCGTGTGTGTGGCCGGGCCCGGTCAGCTATGTCCGTGTGTGTGGCCGGGCCCGGTCAGCTATGTCCGTGTGTGTGGCCGGGCCCGGTCAGCTATGTCCGTGTGTGTGGCCGGGCCCGGTCAGCTATGTCCGTGTGTGTGGCCGGGCCCGGTCAGCTATGTCCGTGTGTGTGGCCGGGCCCGGTCAGCTATGTCCGTGTGTGTGGCCGGGCCCGGTCAGCTATGTCCGTGTGTGTGGCCGGGCCCGGTCAGCTATGTCCGTGTGTGTGGCCGGGCCCGGTCAGCTATGTCCGTGTGTGTGGCCGGGCCCGGTCAGCTATGTCCGTGTGTGTGGCCGGGCCCGGTCAGCTATGTCCGTGTGTGTGGCCGGGCCCGGTCAGCTATGTCCGTGTGTGTGGCCGGGCCCGGTCAGCTATGTCCGTGTGTGTGGCCGGGCCCGGTCAGCTATGTCCGTGTGTGTGGCCGGGCCCGGTCAGCTATGTCCGTGTGTGTGGCCGGGCCCGGTCAGCTATGCCTTGTGTGGCCGGGCCCGGTCAGCTATGTCCGTGTGTGTGGCCGGGCCCGGTCAGCTATGTCCGTGTGTGTGGCCGGGCCCGGTCAGCTATGTCCGTGCTATGTGTGTGTGACTGGGCCCGGTCAGCTATGTCCGTGTGTGTGGCCGGGCCCGGTCAGCTATGTCCGTGTGTGTGGCCGGGCCCGGTCAGCTATGTCCGTGTGTGTGGCCGGGCCCGGTCAGCTATGTCCGTGTGTGTGGCCGGGCCCGGTCAGCTATGTCCGTGTGTGTGGCCGGGCCCGGTCAGCTATGTCCGTGTGTGTGGCCGGGCCCGGTCAGCTATGTCCGTGTGTGTGGCCGGGCCCGGTCAGCTATGTCCGTGTGTGTGGCCGGGCCCGGTCAGCTATGTCCGTGTGTGTGGCCGGGCCCGGTCAGCTATGTCCGTGTGTGTGGCCGGGCCCGGTCAGCTAATCCGTCCGTGTGTGGCCGGGCCCGGTCAGCTATGTCCGTGTGTGTGGCCGGGCCCGGTCAGCTATGTCCGTGTGTGTGGCCGGGCCCGGTCAGCTATGTCCGTGTGTGTGGCCGGGCCCGGTCAGCTATGTCCGTGTGTGTGGCCGGGCCCGGTCAGCTATGTCCGTGTGTGTGGCCGGGCCCGGTCAGCTATGTCCGTGTGTGTGGCCGGGCCCGGTCAGCTATGTCCGTGTGTGTGGCCGGGCCCGGTCAGCTATGTCCGTGTGTGTGGCCGGGCCCGGTCAGCTATGTCCGTGTGTGTGGCCGGGCCCGGTCAGCTATGTCCGTGTGTGTGGCCGGGCCCGGTCAGCTATGTCCGTGTGTGTGGCTGGGCCCGGTCAGCTATGTCCGTGTGTGTGGCCGGGCCCGGTCAGCTATGTCCGTGTGTGTGGCCGGGCCCGGTCAGCTATGTCCGTGTGTGTGGCCGGGCCCGGTCAGCTATGTCCGTGTGTGGCCGGGCCCGGTCAGCTATGTCCGTGTGTGTGGCCGGGCCCGGTCAGCTATGTCCGTGTGTGTGGCCGGGCCCGGTCAGCTATGTCCGTGTGTGTGGCCGGGCCCGGTCAGCTATGTCCGTGTGTGTGGCCGGGCCCGGTCAGCTATGTCCGTGTGTGTGGCCGGGCCCGGTCAGCTATGTCCGTGTGTGTGGCCGGGCCCGGTCAGCTATGTCCGTGTGTGTGGCCGGGCCCGGTCAGCTATGTCCGTGTGTGTGGCCGGGCCCGGTCAGCTATGTCCGTGTGTGTGGCCGGGCCCGGTCAGCTATGTCCGTGTGTGTGGCCGGGGGCCGGTCAGCTATGTCCGTGTGTGTGGCCGGGCCCGGTCAGCTATGTCCGTGTGTGTGGCCGGGCCCGGTCAGCTATGTCCGTGTGTGTGGCTGGGCCCGGTCAGCTATGTCCGTGTGTGTGGCCGGGCCCGGTCAGCTATGTCCGTGTGTGTGGCCGGGCCCGGTCAGCTATGTCCGTGTGTGTGGCCGGGCCCGGTCAGCTATGTCCGTGTGTGTGGCCGGGCCCGGTCAGCTATGTCCGTGTGTGTGGCCGGGCCCGGTCAGCTATGTCCGTGTGTGTGGCCGGGCCCGGTCAGCTATGTCCGTGTGTGTGGCCGGGCCCGGTCAGCTTGGTCAGCTATGTCCGTGTGTGTGGCCGGGCCCGGTCAGCTATGTCCGTGTGTGTGGCCGGGCCCGGTCAGCTATGTCCGTGTGTGTGGCCGGGCCCGGTCAGCTATGTCCGTGTGTGTGGCCGGGCCCGGTCAGCTATGTCCGTGTGTGGCCGGGCCCGGTCAGCTATGTCCGTGTGTGTGGCCGGGCCCGGTCAGCTATGTCCGTGTGTGTGGCCGGGCCCGGTCAGCTATGTCCGTGTGTGTGGCCGGGCCCGGTCAGCTATGTCCGTGTGTGTGGCCGGGCCCGGTCAGCTATGTCCGTGTGTGTGGCCGGGCCCGGTCAGCTATGTCCGTGTGTGTGGCCGGGCCCGGTCAGCTATGTCCGTGTGTGTGGCCGGGCCCGGTCAGCTATGTCCGTGTGTGGGCCGGGCCCGGTCAGCTATGTCCGTGTGTGTGGCCGGGCCCGGTCAGCTATGTCCGTGTGTGTGGCCGGGCCCGGTCAGCTATGTCCGTGTGTGTGGCCGGGCCCGGTCAGCTATGTCCGTGTGTGTGGCCGGGCCCGGTCAGCTATGTCCGTGTGTGTGGCCGGGCCCGGTCAGCTATGTCCGTGTGTGTGGCCGGGCCCGGTCAGCTATGTCCGTGTGTGTGGCCGGGCCCGGTCAGCTATGTCCGTGTGTGTGGCCGGGCCCGGTCAGCTATGTCCGTGTGTGTGGCCGGGCCCGGTCAGCTATGTCCGTGTGTGTGGCCGGGCCCGGTCAGCTATGTCCGTGTGTGTGGCCGGGCCCGGTCAGCTATGTCCGTGTGTGTGGCCGGGCCCGGTCAGCTATGTCCGTGTGTGTGGCCGGGCCCGGTCAGCTATGTCCGTGTGTGGCCGGGCCCGGTCAGCTATGTCCGTGTGTGTGGCCGGGCCCGGTCAGCTATGTCCGTGTGTGTGGCCGGGCCCGGTCAGCTATGTCCGTGTGTGTGGCCGGGCCCGGTCAGCTATGTCCGTGTGTGTGGCCGGGCCCGGTCAGCTATGTCCGTGTGTGTGGCCGGGCCCGGTCAGCTATGTCCGTGTGTATGGCCGGGCCCGGTCAGCTATGTCCGTGTGTGTGGCCGGGCCCGGTCAGCTATGTCCGTGTGTGTGGCCGGGCCCGGTCAGCTATGTCCGTGTGTGTGGCCGGGCCCGGTCAGCTATGTCCGTGTGTATGGCCGGGCCCGGTCAGCTATGTCCGTGTGTGTGGCCGGGCCCGGTCAGCTATGTCCGTGTGTATGGCCAGGCCCGGTCAGCTATGTCCGTCGTATGTCCGTGTGTGTGGCCGGGCCCGGTCAGCTATGTCCGTGTGTGTGGCCGGGCCCGGTCAGCTATGTCCGTGTGTGTGGCCGGGCCCGGTCAGCTATGTCCGTGTGTGTGGCCGGGCCCGGTCAGCTATGTCCGTGTGTGTGGCCGGGCCCGGTCAGCTATGTCCGTGTGTGTGGCCGGGCCCGGTCAGCTATGTCCGTGTGTGTGGCCGGGCCCGGTCAGCTATGTCCGTGTGTGTGGCCGGGCCCGGTCAGCTATGTCCGTCTGTGTGGCCGGGCCCGGTCAGCTATGTCCGTCTGTGTGGCCGGGCCCGGTCAGCTATGTCCGTGTGTGTGGCCGGGCCCGGTCAGCTATGTCCGTCTGTGTGGCCGGGCCCGGTCAGCTATGTCCGTGTGTGTGGCCGGGCCCGGTCAGCTATGTCCGTCTGTGTGGCCGGGCCCGGTCAGCTATGTCCGTCTGTGTGGCCGGGCCCGGTCAGCTATGTCCGTCTGTGTGGCCGGGCCCGGTCAGCTATGTCCGTTGTGGGCGGCCCGGTCAGCTATGTCCGCCGGGCCCGGTCAGCTATGTCCGTGTGTTGGCCGGGCCCGGTCAGCTATGTCCGTGTGTGTGGCCGGGCCTCGAGCTATGTCCGTGTGTGTGGCCGGGCCCGGTCAGCTATGTCCGTGTGTATGGCCGGGCCCGGTCAGCTATGTCCGTGTGTGTGGCCGGGCCCGGTCAGCTATGTCCGTTGTGTGGCCGGGCCCGGTCAGCTATGTCCGGTAGCTATGTCCGTCTGTGTGGCCGGGCCCGGTCAGCTATGTCCGTCTGTGTGGCCGGGCCCGGTCAGCTATGTCCGTGTGTGTGGCCGGGCCCGGTCAGCTATGTCCGTGTGTATGGCCGGGCCCGGTCAGCTATGTCCGTGTGTGTGGCCGGGCCCGGTCAGCTATGTCCGTCTGTGTGGCCGGGCCCGGTCAGCTATGTCCGTCTGTGTGGCCGGGCGTGGTCAGTGTCATGACGCCGTTCACTGAACGAGACTGTGCCGTAGGTGGATGGCATGGACGTATTGGCTGTGCGGGAAGCTACCCGCTGGGCGGCAGAACAGTGTCGTACCGGCAACGGACCCGTCGTCATGGAAACCGAGACATACAGGTGAGAGTGACGCAGCTGATGTTGCGCCCGGACCCAGAGTGCCTAGAGCGCCAGGACCTAGAGTGCTTAGAGTGTCCGGGCCTAGAGTGCCTAGAGTGCGCTTCTCTATTGATCTGGTAATGCTAATAGTCAACTCTGTCCAAATACTTACAAAGCGCTGACGTCTGTCAATATGTACATTGTACACGGTAGGTAATTTGCAGCAATCACCGGAACCACACCGGTTCCAGTGCTGGATATAGCAGCTACTCGCTATGCCTACCATTTGAAGCTCATTGCTTCCGTGGTATGTAATCAAGTTGTTACCGGAATATTTGTATTCTGCGAAGAGTGCCGGGGTTCTCGCTGACCTGGCTGACATGACCGGTTCTGACTAACCTGGCTGAGGTTCTGGCTGACCTTACCAGGGTTCTGACTGACCTGGCTGCGGTTTTGACTGTCCTGGCTGAGGTTTTGGTTGACCTTGCTGGGGTTCTGACTAACCTAGCTGGGGTTCTGGCTGACCTGATCGGTTCTGACTAACCTGGCTGGGGTTCTGACTGACCTGGCTGGAGTTCGGACTGGCCTAGCTAAGGTTCTAGTTGACCTGGCTAAGATCTGGCCTGGCCTCAGGGTTAAAATTATTGGTTTTAATCAGGTGTTTGCGATGTCCAAGCGAGTGCGGCAGGATGTCGAAATTTGCCATAAGCTTTCGTCGGAAAGCAATAGGATACTTCTCATCGCGTTTTGTTTCGATATATAAATATATATATATATATATATATATATATATATATATATTCCCACATCAGTGTGTCCAGGGGTAATTGCGTGACAGATCGAATTATGGGTAGTCACACTATCTGGTTGTGTATCATTAGATGTGGGTGTATCATTGTCCATAATGTGCATGGTAGTTCTAAAGTTACGGACCGAAGACCGTTTTAAACATGAAATACTACCTGCTTAAAACACGCATCTAAGCAGGATGCAAAAATGTATTGGGAAATTATGTCGATTCGCCTCGGTAAGTGGTATGCTCCACCTATCTGTAGGAGACATTGGCTACTGGCTGGCGCGAGTGCCAGTAGTGGTCCGACTGACGTTTGGTGTGCTGTGCGATCGGACGCAGGTACTCTGGCCACTCGATGTCCGACCCAGGCACGTCGTACCGGACACGTGCTGAGGTCCAGGAGGTGCGCCAGAATCGCGACCCCATCACCTCGTTCCGGGAGAAGATCCTCACCGCAGAACTGGTCTCCTCCGATGAACTCAAGGTCAGCTTCCCAGGGTGTCCAAAATATTCTTCGGTCAAGCGTCAGTTATAGTAAGTCAAGTTCTTAAATTTCTGGCAACAATATTGTAAATAGAGCTATCAGTTTATAGCAGCAATGTGCCAACATTATTCTAATGCGATTGCAGGTTTGTGCAATGCCTAGTTCCACAAATGAAGACATCCGTGTACCCTGCATTTCACTTTCCTGATTTTTGTATCGATAGGCTCTTACATGAAGCTGCACAAGATATACATTTTCCGGTATATATATATATCGTCATGCACATGAATTTCAGAATATTGTCACACTACCGCCTCCTCTGGCATAGCGTCTACACCTCCAACACAACCTTCGCCGGCACAATCATGTAGCCTAAGTTGCAGAGTGGGAAACTTACTTTCCGAGTTGGGAGTCGGAGTGCAAACCGATTTCTTCCGGAGTACATTTTCATGGATATTATTTTTGTATGCATGGAATCTGTTTACCAGTAACCGACCGGAAAAACCTAAATCAGTACCTACATAATATGCATAAGTAATATCATTCTCATGTTTGGTCAAATCAAATGTCAAAACATAGGAACAAAGAAGTGAAAAATGGATGGCACCGCCCAGCAGTGACTCGTAATAATCAGCACTGTTTCGTTTCTCATAACTCACAAGAGCAATGCTCTTTCCTTTCCCTTTTGGTCTCAGTACAAGGCTAGCCATATGAAAAACAAACAAAAATACTTCACACTTCACCCTCAGCTCAGAGCGCATACCTACCTACGCAGCCAATTTCCCACGTAACACGAACGCATCAGTCAAGGTCTTGTGTTTGCAGTATGACACTGTGAACCACGTGTTCAAAGTTGCTAATGGTTATGACGTCATATAAAAAATACCTTGCATTGATTGGTTGACAGACAGATTTTGGAACAGAAAACGCTAACGCAGCCAATTCTGAACGGTGGCCTCCGGGACTCCGGAGAACGTCTCTTAAAACTGTCAAACTTTCCCACTATATGGGTGGCAGGAACACAGGTTTCCCGAGACGCGGCTCCAAAGCCGGAGAAGTGTACTCAGTGCGCATGCGCATCATCTTGCAAGTTGCTGTTGGCGCGTTGTTGTCGGCAATTCCGGTGGTTGAGATTGATGGAGTGTGTGAGGCTGTTGTCCAGCTGCTGACTGCTACAAAAAGTGGTTAGTTTGAGTGGTGACCGTAAGTGGAATAACCAGCGTTTTTTTGGGTGTTCTGTGTTTGTTTTTATTGATATCTTTGTTCCCAAATTTGTGTCTGAGTACATGTGAAGCCCATCCTATCCAGTATGAACCCGGAGTGCAAAAATGTTTTCAGAAATAAAATATCTTAAGAAGTGCTTTAATTCCCACCCTGCTAAGTTGTGAGTAGATTACAAATGCGTTCTCCCAGAAAATGCATTGTGCGTATGTTGTCTTGGAGTAGAATAAAGATAAAAAGTAGCCAATTGTACGCTGCTCCCAGTAAGCTTTGTAGTGTTGTGCTGTCAGTCTTATTCATCAGCCCATTATTACAGATCGGTGTTAAAATATTGAATTATCGTTAGGTGTAGTATGTCGAAATGAGTACAGCAGGATGTCGAAATCACAATGGAAATAATGCTGTTTAAAATACTTCGGTCTTTAAACCCATTTTTTTAGACAATTGCGTACATATAACTTTTGCGGTACCTCCCAAAACACGTTTTGCGTGTTTTGGGAGGTACCCAATCTGGGGATACCGATATCAACCATAACATATGCTATACCTATGTACCACACACATATACCTATGCTATAAAACGATATTGTATAGCATAGCACATCATAGGTAATCCCTTTACCTGGAATTGCACTACAGGATGTTCGTTAACACGAGCATAAACATGATACTGATAAACGGGATACTGCTAGAAACAAGGCATGAAGACTTTACAGGCATGCATCAAGGAGCACAATGTCGATACTTCTTTGGGTAGGATGTCGATTAAGTGTTCAGTAAGTGGTATATTCCATCCTATTTCTTGAGTAATCGATCACTATTACAGACAATGTCCGCATCAGCTATAAGATTTTTGCACGACGCGTTGGTACCAACGTGTAGCTTGAGCGGTTGTGCGAGTCCAATATAGTGGGTCAACGCACTTCATCGTGTTGATATCCCTCCAGGAGATGGACACGGAGATCCGGAAGGACATCGACGACGCCGTGCGTGAGGCCAAGTCTGATCCGGAGATCGGTATGGAGCACCTGGCGTACGACATCTGGAGCGACGACCTGGGCCACGACCAGGTGCGGGGAGTGTCGCCCTTCAGCCAGCTGCAGCACAAGGCCACCGGACTGGCGGTGAATAGCAAGTGAACCGGCCCACACAGCCGAAACCGTTTGCAGAGTTGGCATGTTGCCTGGTAGTCGGTTCCGAGCGGCCAGCGGGCCCGTCGTGGCGTGGCAGCCGACGCGTCCGAGGCGGACACGCGCAGCACCTGGCGTATCGGCAGCGGCCACGACAGCAGCTGGTGTATCGGCAGCGGCCACGCGCAGCAGCTGGCGTATCGGCAGCGGCTACGACAGCAGCTGATGTATCGGCAGCGGCCACGTCAGCAACTGGTGTATTGGCAGCGGCACCACAGCAGCTGGTGTATCGGCAGCGGCCACGACAGCAGCTGGTGTATCGGCAGCGACATCACAGCAGCTGGTGTATCGGCAGCGGTACCACAGCAGCTGGCGTATCGGCAGCGGCACCACAGCAGCTGGCGTATCGGCAGCGGCCACGACAGCAGCTGGTGTATCGGCAGCGGCCACGACAGCAGCTGGCGTATCGGCAGCGGCCAAGACAGCAGTTGGCGTATCGGCAGCGGCACGACAGCAGCTGGTGTATCGGTAGCGGCCACGACAGCAGCTGGTGTATCGGTAGCGGCCACGACAGCAGCTGGTGTATCGGCAGCGGCCACGACAGCAGCTGGTGTGTTGGCAGCGGCACCACAGCAGCTGGTGTGTGATGCGGTTGCGGCACGGCGGCCGGTTTGCACGTTGCCCGCGTGGCGGTGCAATCGGTCTTCTGGATGCACGATGTGTACGCGCTGGCCATTGTCGACAAGTCAGTAGAGTAGTGGCCGATGATGCGGCCCGAAGTCCGTGTTGTGAGCCCAGGTTGTTTGGACGGCCACTGATTGACGGACTGTCATGTCAAGGAAGAAAAGCTTATGCCTCGCTTGGGTCAGTGCAATTTTTGTCTCCACCTCCGACCGGTTCGAATCTGCATACGCGATAATCATATTTTTATTTGAATTGCACCTCAAGCACTGCAACTGCCCGTGGGCATATAGGCAGTTTGCAATTAATACACAAAGGACTAGCGCTGTCTTCCTTGGGGCAGCAGAAATGCCTTCTGGTGTGGGCGAGAGGTGTGCAGGTCAGGGACAGTAACGAGAAGCCCGCATCGAACGCACTCCGTGTTGAACGCACTCGGTGTTGCTCGGTGGTTTGTGTATGCGTGTATGCTGGTGTCTGATGCAGCGACGATGCAATTAAAACTGCTCGCTCTCGGGATTTGTTTCGCCCTCGGTTTTTGGGCCGAGCTTTGTGCGACTGACGTCATTGGCCATCCCACCAAGGCGAAGGTCTGGTGTCTCCAGAAATGTAGTATTTGTGTTGCTGCAAACAGTAATGTTTGACGGCGACTTGGTGGCTGCTCGTACCGCCATCGGGGATAGCCACATGGCGGCCGTGGCGGTGAATGTCGCCCGAGGCACGGCCAGCTGTTGTCCCTCAGTAAACACGTCTACTGATAAAACACCAACCTCGCTTTGTCGGCAGGAATGCGTTGGCGTCAATGTGGGGGATAAGAGATGTTTACATTATATTACGTTCGACAATTGCAGACATCAAATGTGCAATCAGCATTACGTCGGTCGGATGCAATCGAGACACCACGGAATCTAGCCAATGGTGCACCATAGCGGCAGGTGCGACAACAAAAGGAAACTGGGGACCGTATCCAGCACACTTCTATCCCAGGCGGATGAGACTGATTGGGCCAGTCTTTCGACAATAGATAGCCTCACACCATAGGACACGACAGAAATAAGGTAAGTGTGCATAAACACCTCCCCACATACAAACACCGTGATAGAGCAAGCCCAGAGGTCGCATTTACATGTTCCAACACTACACGATTTTGCGAGCATTGGTATCGCACACGGCGGATCTGCATGCTTGATCGCTATATTTTTGTACCGCATGTCACGAGAACAGTCATGGTCTCCCTGGATTCGCCGACTCGCTGATTATGGTTATCGGCGTCCGTCCTCTGGCTTCTGGCGGGACCACCTACGTCTAGGGGAGGACGAGGCTGTGTGACTGCACGATCCATCAGCTCCGAGCCGTTCTGCGACGATGATTATAGTCGCATAGCCTCGGCTCAGATGCTGGGAAGCCTTGCTGCTGGTACTGCTCTGCTTAGAATGCAGATGGCAGACACAGTGGAACTACACACCGGAAGCCTCGCAGTCGGACGGACCCACCATGTCTTCGTCGGTGTCGACGGAGACTGGAGCGGCCTCGGCTGTGTTAGTTCCGTCTCCGCCAGCTTCCTCGTCCTCGCTGAGGTCACAGTCGGGCGTCTGCCGATCGACGGTGCCGACCGGCAGGTCCGCCTCCTCGTCAGTCACCTCCGACTCGTCGTCCTCGTCACTCTCCTCGTCCTCGTTTTCGTCGTTGCTGCTGTCGCCGGCGCCCTTGCGGCGACGCCGCCGCTCGACGACCGCGCCCTCCTGGCGCTGCACGAACTCGCCGAACACCCGGCTCATCTTGGCGCGGCCCACCTGCGCGTTGTCGGCCAGCAGGCTGTTCAGCGCCGAGTCGGCGTCGGCCGGGTCGCGCCGCCGCCAGTCGTCGGCGCCGCACAGCGCGTCCATCGACTCGGCCAGCGCGGCGCGCCGCCTGCGCTGCAGCTGCGCGCCCAGCAGACGGAACGCCTCCTTGGCCTGGTCGTGCATCGCGCCGGGCGACAGGCGCAGGCGGTCGCGCCGGTTGGCCGTCTCGATCAGGCCGTACACGTCCTTGAAGTCGGGGAACTCGCGCGTGCGGTTGACAAACTTCTCAATGCGATGGTTGATGCCGGGATAGCGGGTGCCCGTGAAGTGAATGCGGCGCACCTCCAGGCGATCCGCTTCCTCTCCCACGCCTACCAGGCCGCAGTAATACCTGTACACCTGCAATACAAGAGAATCGTCATGATTTAGTTTCTTGATCCCGTCTTCGAAACGTTATGCGGCTAACTATGAAAACGTAATGCTACCAACGGTAGTTGTATTGGAACGGGGTAATATAGTTCAACAATAGCCATTGAAGAGCGGTGAGTGTCGCCCCTCAACGGTTTTCTCGCGACCGCAAGAAAACGATCAGCGGTAGCGCGGAAGCGCGTCACCGTTTCATCCGACTGTCGGAATAAACATCCATATAAAGTGATATTTTACTGAGCGATCCTATTAATTATCTGGCCTCAGCAAAGTATTAGCCAGGTTACCTGCCTACATAGAGTCCAGGTTCATGGCGTTGGCTTTCAGCTTGCGCTACAGACGTGAACAATTGTGAAGGTACAAGGGCACAACTGCTTAAAAAAAAAACATTTGAAAATGAGACACGAGGTCGAAATAACTACGGTTACAACAAACAGGATAAAGGTATGTATCTCCATGACCCAGCATGTGTGCGTCCGCATCCTTATCTGTCGCCGTTTGAGCCACACTTCCGGTGATTCAGCAGCCGCGTGTGACATACCTTCACATATCGCCGTTTGAGTCGAGAGCTAATGATGTAAGTTGACCCGGCTGCATCCTCCCAGTCCACCTCCTGAACCTCCTGACGGCCGATTTCGCGCTCTAGCCGGCGCAGCGTCTTCTCTAGCTTGGCCAGGTGTCGCCGGTGGCGGCGCTTCTCTGTCTCCTCGTCGACACTCTTTGGCAGCCCAGCGGGCTTGCACTCGTCCGCGGCAGCCGAGGCCTGCGACCGAACACCACCCTTGTCCTTCGTATTGACCGGTGGCGGCTTCTTCTCGACTGAGGTAGGTGCGGTGGCTGAACGCGCTGACGACGCCACCAGCTTGATCTGGTCCAGCTGCTCAAGGAAGGCGCGGAGCATGGTGAAGCAGTGGCGCGGCTCAGTGCGCACGCGGTCGGCGCACTGGACGGTGACGCCCAGCAGGTGCTGGCGGCGGCCCGACGATGGCGAACTGAGGGCCAGCACGGCTGCGTGTCGGCGCCGCAGCTTGGTCAGGATTCGGCTCTCGCCGGCGGCCAGCAACGGCTCCAGCAGCGCACACAACTCGTCCAGCTTCTGCTCGCACGAACCGATGGCGGCCGACTCACATCCCGGTGCGGTGACGTCGCCGTTGGTGCTCAGCGACACCAGCTTCATCCGCTTTACAGAGGGAGATACTTCCTGCCTAGGGCGCTTCACGGAAGGGGCGGCGTTCCGCTTAGAAGAGTGTTCCCTCGGAAGGGGGTTGTCCCGCTTAGAAGAGCGTTTCACAGGAGGGGAGGTGTCCCGCTTACAAGGATACTTCAAGGGCAGAGAGGTATCTTCGTCAGACGGCGGCTTCTCGGAAGGGCTTCCATTTCCAGCTGGGAGCTCCACGGGAGAGGATGTATCACTCCCAAGGGGACGCTTCTGGGATGAAGAGGTATGACGCTCGGAGGGGAGCTTCTCCGACTCGAGGATGTACGGCTCAAGTGAGCTCTTGGCGGGTTCTACAGTCTTCGTCTCACTTGGAGAGCGTTTCGGTCGAGAACATTCGTCCTCCTTCCTCTGGGACAACCCTCTCTCGTTTTCCTCCCTCTTGTCTCGTTTACTTCTTCCCGGAACGGACTTCTCAGATCGGTGCGCGCCAGATTGAATCTTGCCGTCCTTCCCACAGCCATTTCGCTCCTGGTCAGTGCTGACAGCACAATCCGTGGCAGTTTTTATCTTTCTTTTGTCGTGGGAAGCCTCAAAGAAGTCAGTTATATCTCTTTGTGTATCACCATTGCAAACGATTATCTTAGATTTTTCACTTTTTATTAGTTTCTTCTTCTTGGTTTGTCTGTTATCGGAAGTGGTGATCTGATTCTGCGTTCTGCTGACATCTTGAGTGACGAAGTCATCGTCGCTGAGTACAATTACCTCGGTCATTACTGTTCACGGAGGTACAAGCACGTACGACTGACGATTTCTGAAACAACGTGCTCCAGTCATGACAACGATAAGAGACAAACGTTGATAAAGTTGTTATTGCACATATATCATATCGCGAACACCAAGGGATGTGACAGTCGGTTGTCTGGAGTTTCGTAATGAATCGTGCGGGTATAAATGTATTGCCTGTGGTATTCTCCCGTCTCTGTTCCGCCATGCAAAGTACTGTAGGATAGCCCGTGAGAACGTTCTGGACCCAATTATCTCGAATAGCATGGTTCCCGGTATCCCGGCAAATCTTTTTAGTGATGCTGAATGCGGTGACAACGTCCGTTTTGCTACAGTACAGCTCATGCAATAAAGGAACCTGTCAATGCAGGGTTCAATACAAACACAAACAACGCCAGAATGATTTCTACTATCATTAAAATGTAATACATTTTACCTTCTTGTCTACGAATTTCACTTCTTTTTTACCTCGGGTAGCGAACATAAAGCTGGTGCCGGGATGGGGCATCAACGTATGGCGCGAGGATGAGCGACGGGAAGAGGAAGGCTATACGTCCCCATCAAACCCCATTAAATCATCAAACCTGAAATCTGAACTCGTTAGGTATGTGTGTAATGTTCTCCAAATTTATTTCCTTTTATATATTTAATCATAGTTCTTGCTGGGGTGGTTTTATGAACCATGGTCCTACTGCTTAGCAGAGCTTGTTGCGTGAACCCTGGCCCCACCACCCGATCCATGAATTTTCCAGTTCTACGGCAAAATTTTCACCGGAAGTTTAACGTGCCGTCAATGCACCGACATGGCCGCCCGGTAGCTCCTCCCCAGCCTTCTTGTGCCAGCTGCCAACTGACCCTCCCAGCCGGAGGCTAAATGCGAGCGCGCGAAGCGACTCGATCTTTGTGTTGCCAGGACAGGGGAGACCAATGCAAGCCAGCGCTCTAACTAACTGAGCTGAGCTAGGCATTGTAATTGTTCCAATTACATGGTGGAAATGGTCGCCGAAAACTGTCCAGGTAAACTTGCAGATCAATCGCAAATGTACTCTCTTGGCCTCCGTGGAGATACATCCTACTGGGTCCAGTGTCAGAATTTCTTAAATGAGTACCACCGACTTCAGAAATTCGTCACGGTAAGTCAAACTTGAGGTACGTGCACGAACTTAAGCAGCGATAGCATGATTTCGGACCCGCAATCTCGACATAAACGTATAGAAACAAATGCGCTTCAGCCGAATTCATTGCACTATCGCCTAAATTGGATCCTCTTCCAAGTATGGTACATGCATCTTAAACTTGGATCCACTATGCCGAGTTATTGAAATAGTATAATAGCTGGCACAACGTCTCAATGTAATTGCCGTCAACAGCTTCCGACTCGGTGGTCAGACAACCATTCAGAGCGGGACCCTGCGCTTCACTGCCATCTGTCCCGGCCACCCGCCCAGTTCCGGTCAACAGCTTCCCACTCGGTCGTCAGACAACCATTCGGTGCGGGACCCTGCGCTTCACTGCCATCTATCCCGGCCACCCGCCTAGTTCCGGTCAACAGCTTCCGACTCGGTGGTCAGACAACCATTCGGTGCGGGACCCTGCGCTTCACTGCCATCTGTCCCGGCCACCCGCCCAGTTCCGGTCAACAGCTTCCGACTCGGTGGTCAGACAACCATTCGGTGCGGGACCCTGCGCTTCACTGCCATCTATCCCGGCCACCCGCCCAGTTCCGGTCAACAGCTTCCCACTCGGTGGTCAGACAACCATTCGGTGCGGGACCCTGCGCTTCACTGCCATCTGTCCCGGCCACCCGCCCAGTTCCGGTCAACAGCTTCCCACTCGGTGGTCAGACAACCATTCAGAGCGGGACCCTGCGCTTCACTGCCATCTGTCCCGGCCACCCGCCCAGTTCCGGTCAACAGCTTCCGACTCGGTGGTCAGACAACCATTCGGTGCGGGACCCTGCGCTTCACTGCCATCTATCCCGGCCACCCGCCCAGTTCCGGTCAACAGCTTCCCACTCGGTGGTCAGACAACCATTCGGTGCGGGACCCTGCGCTTCACTGCCATCTGTCCCGGCCACCCGCCCAGTTCCGGTCAACAGCTTCCCACTCGGTGGTCAGACAACCATTCAGAGCGGGACCCTGCGCTTCACTGCCATCTGTCCCGGCCACCCGCCCAGTTCCGGTCAACAGCTTCCCACTCGGTGGTCAGACAACCATTCAGAGCGGGACCCTGCGCTTCACTGCCATCTGTCCCGGCCACCCGCCCAGTTCCGGTCAACAGCTTCCCACTCGGTGGTCAGACAACCATTCAGAGCGGGACCCTGCGCTTCACTGCCATCTGTCCCGGCCACCCGCCCAGTTCCGGTCACGTAGGTCACGTGACAGCGTAACCATGCGACCCTTGGCACGCCGAAAGGAAGCGTAGTGACAAACCCTTACCTTCGACAAGAAACAAATGTCAGCGAGAACATGGTGATAAAACGGCGCAACATGAAAATGTACAGGACACGAACGTATTTTGCTTGGAAACACAATATGTATAATAGTCTCCAAATTTGCTCCAATTATTTGGTGAGATGGTCGCCGAATATTGTCCAGGTAAAGTTATGATTAAAGGACCCCAAACAATAAAATAGTTCACATAAAATAAAATAGTAGCAGTAGAAACAAGTAAAAAAGTAGCATAAAATAAAAGAGAAATCAAGTACATTTGAAAGCATTGAAGGTGATAAGCTAGATAAGCTCAATAACTACAGGAGCTGTCGAAAACCAGCCCCAGAGAACAAAGCCGAATAAAGTCACAAGACCAGGTGACATACACCCTAGGATCACATTTGAGATGCTCAAGTTTGAGCAATTTGCAAGCAACTTGAGATGCTCAAGTTTTAGTTTTAGCAATTCTTCTAGGTGACATTTTTAGGCAGCTTTTTCGTAGTACGAAGGACCTGAAGATTGACATAATATAAACGAAGGACCGATTATCAAAACGGGCAATATAGAAATGACATTAAATTACTGGGATTAAATTTTAAATATTAATTTTTAATTACTGTGGGAAATTACAGGCCAGTTCCCTAAACCTCGCTGCTTTTGAAATGATCAGTTGAAAGCGAAAGAAAAACTTGGAAGGCAGAATTTTCAGAATTCTATTGACAGGCATAACTTAGCCTTCGTCAGTGTAAGGGGTTGACACCCCCCCCCCCCAAAGGTTTTTTAATGGATAACTGCCGAACTGCTTTACGGAAACCGTTGACATTTTCAGCACCGTTTATTGTTGTTTTTCTCGTCTTATAATGTATTCCTTGTATTGGCCTCACCCAGATGAGCCCCTGTGGTTGTTATTAAGCATTAAAACTGCCTGACCTCACCACACTACCCCATCCGGCAGGTCGATCCCCACCTGTGCCGCTATTGCTCAGCCTGACCACAACCGGTCGTTTCACCATCTCAAACATCTTATTCTTCTTGCTTCACTGGTTGCATTCTTCCTCGGGTTGCACATCCTCGCGGACTGAAGCCAGCAGCACCGGCTTGTTGCCAAACCACAGGTGGCTCCTGGAGGAATTATGGCGGACTGAGCACTGCGACGGGCCGTGAACTTTCAGACCACTCTCTGTTGGGGAGCTTGACAGTCTTTAGGATCGTGGTCTTCATGATGGCGCCAGTTGCCTTCAGGTTGGCCTCACTCAGAGTGTCGAGCAGCTGGAGATTCACAGTCTCACCCCACCTCACCACTCTGTCTCAATGTCACACCAGAAACGATGCTCAGAATCTGATTTGCTTCAAATTACGCGAAAGAACAACATGATTGGATTTGTTTGAAGCACAAAGTTTCAAGCTGATGATGCCGCTAAATGGTATCATCTGTCCATCTACAGCAACTGTGCATGATGTTCCAGCTACAGTTATGCTATTGGATGTCAGCCAAAAGTGGCCCCGACCTTACAGAGCCTGTCCTTCGAGTTCGCTCGCCATCGACATGATTGTCAGCCACAGTCTTGAGGTCGGCCCATGTGTGGAAGATCTTGTTCCTGCTCATGACGTCAGCTATAGCGGGCATGAGGTACTTCTCATTCCAGTAGAGCCTCAGCCAAGGGTACTTGGACAAGGACATATAAAGGCACACGCATATGAACTTGCCACCATCTCCTGGAGTGACGTTTGGGGGTTCCCCACATTCTGCCAATGACCGGTCAGTGCATATGAACAAACTTCAAGCAGAGGTCAGGAAATATGGTACTTGAAGAAGTCGAGCAGATTTGTGTTCCTCCTCTTCTGGCATATGCTCCTCATGCACTGGCTTTATCATCTTATTTTGGGCAGACTCAACAAAATTCACCATTGATTCTCCAACCAGCACTTGGACACTGGCTTTATCATCTTATTCTGGGTAGACTCCACGAAATTCAACATTGATACTCCAATCTACACCTGCAAAACTTCTTTTTTTTCTCCCTCTCTTGTGAGTTGGCTTCATCTTCCCACATTCTTCATATCAGCCACACCTTCCAACGGTTTCATCACCATTTTCAATCTGCGCTCCCAGGTGAAGGGCAGAATCATAATTGGAATCGTTATCTGACACCTCCAGGTCACAAACAATGATATTATCTAGGAAGTCATGACTGGTCGAAGCGCCCTAAAGCCCAAATAACTAGTAAGTGATGCACTTCTTTATCTATACATACAGTTGAAAAACCTCGCCTGGAGGTTGTAACACTCTGGGGTGTGGTATGAGTGAAACCTGGAAAATGAATAATATAATGTAAGATATCAAGATTTGATTAATGAAAAAACACGAGTTTGGAGCACAGTTAGGATGATCTCAGGAGCGAGTAAGACATACCGAGATAAAAGAAGAGACAATTGCTGGTAGTATTGGGAATAGTTCAATAGAAAGAGAAAACCTGGCCTCAAAAAGAGAAATGACGATGTGATGTTCACCATTGCTAGGGGCACAGCAAAATGCCCAATTGTTGTGACAGTGCATGGTACCGAAAGACACAACAATTCCAGCTTCACAGCAGTCATTCACATATTTTAGTTGAGAGGACAAAATGCCTTTCAACTATGAAAAATGCAGGGTTATGCATCTGGGGTCTGGAGGTGAGACTTTCAGATATACAATGGGAGGTAGGAAACTTAATGTTACTGAAGATAAAAAAAAAATTTCGGTGTGTTAGTTTCAAATGATCTTAAAGCAGAAAAACATTGTATCTCAGCTAGGAACAGGACAATCAAAATACTGTGAATCATTAATAGGAGTATGAGGCATAAGAGCAAGGAAGCAATGAAAATACTGTACTTGGCCTATGTGCGACCAAACTTAAAATATTATGTACAGGCATGGAGCCCCTACTTAGAAAAAGATATAAATATCCCATATAGAGTGTAGTGCACGACACTAGACTCATCAGTGGACTAGGTAACTTAGAATATGGGGAAACACTTATCACATCAGATACATACTCACTGAAGTATATATAGGAGATTAAGGAGTGATATTATTTCAATGTATACAATTTTTAAAGGGTTAGATCAGGTCAATCTGAATGATGCCCTTCTATTTAGATCATCACATAGTGGTCATCAATTCAGGTTAGACAAATTAAGATGTCAGACAGTTTTGCGACCAGATCTTCAGTCAAAAGATTGTTGATCAGTGGAATAGTCTGCCTGCTGATGTTGTGGGGAGTCCCTCATTGAATGTATTTAACAATAGGGTGAACAACTTTTTTTAGGTTGCAAAATCTTGTTTTTGAGTTCGAATTAGTAGTGTATAGGAGACGTTCTAGAGTAGACGGAGTCCTCAAATTTCCAATGGAATATCCAAGCATTATTGAATACCAAACTATAAACCTGGACCAACATTTCTTGCTATATGGAGCAAAATCTGGGGATCAATACTCACAAAATAGGCAGGAAGCCCACAACCAGGATTGCAGTTTAGGGGAGCATCAACTACATATATCATATAGCCCACGACCAGGACATATATTTCCAATTTCCATTGAGTAGAACGTGAGGAGGAAGGATGCAATTGCAACCCATTAAAGGGTGATGGCACGTGAAGAAAAATGCAAGTTTTTCATTCTGAAGGGCACCTGCCTCCACGAATATCTGACCTGGACATTTGACTTTGTAGATGTTTCAGTACATGTCAACACAAATTGGGTCATGCATTTCATAGTACAATATGATACCAAAACAGCGTTAAAACATTTAATTCTCATTGGGTGTGAGGTGCCAACACGAGTACAGCAAGATGTCGAAATTGTGAAAACTGGGTTCAAACCCAGTCTTTAGATGATTGCGTACATATAATAATCGGTTTTTCGTATTTTGGTGGTGCCTAATTTGGCCATATCGATATCAACGATAACGATACAAATACCTATGCTATACACTGGTATTGTATAACATACACACAATCCCTTAACTTGGAATTGCACAACAGGATGTTCATTACCACAATCCCGGATCTGGGGCGGGGATGGCCGAGTGGTTAAGGTGTTGAGCTCTGGGTGCCAAAGCTCCCTGGTTCAACACCTGCACCACTCAGGATATTTTCCAATCCCGCGGCCCGCTGGCGAAACAGTGTGGGCGGTGCATTAGCCGTGATCGTGCATAAAGTGCGTCGAGAACCACCCAATTAAAATCCCGGATCGATTATGGTGAGTATAAGCATGCTACTTATAAATGTGATACTGCTAGAAACGAGGCATGAAGACATCGCAAGCACACACCAAGAAGCACGATGTAGGTACTTCTTTGGGAAGGATGCCGATTCAGTGTTCAGTAAGTGTTATATTCCACCCGGTTTCACGATAATGTATCACTGTATCAAAACCCTATGCTGTGTTTCATATGCCTGTGCATTTTGTTATGGTGTGTTATCAACACATGTTTTCAAAGTACAGTGTTAAATATTGATGTATCGTTAGGTGTGAGATGTCGAAACGAGTGCAGCAGGATGTTGAAATCGCCATGGAAGTAATGCTATTTTAAATGTTGTCATGTCCTACAAACCCAGTGGAGACAATTGTGTACATATGACTGTTCCCGTTTTGCCTGTTTTGAAAGGTACCTAATTTGGTTATACCGATATAAACGATAACGATGCAAACACCTATGATATAAACTGACATTGTACAATAAAGCACATCATAGGTAATCCCTTCACCTAGAACCGCGCTACGCGATGGTCGTTATCACGATCCTAGATCCATTATGGTGAGTAAAAGTATGGTACTTGTAAACGGGATAGTTAGAAACGAGGCATGAAAACTTCGCAAACACGCATCAAGAAGCACGATGTCGGTGCTCCTTTGAGAAGGATGCCGATTCAGTGTTCAGTAAGTGGTATATTCCACCCTATTTCGCGAATAATTTATAACTGTCAAAGTATCACACATCTCTGAGGAGAGGGACCAATCAGGGATGCTGGCAAAAACCTGTAAATACACTAAACACATTATACAAAGCTAAATCAAATACTGCATCAAAATCTTAGTTGCATGGGTTCAGTGCAAAGAAACACTGTGTCATGACCACTCAATATGAGAAAGACCACGGTAGGAGGTAGGTTGTTGTTGTTATTGGGGTTTAAGGGCGCATTAACTGCGTAGGTTATACAGCGCCCATAACTTCGGCAGTCAAACCAGGTGTGAGCATATCGGCGTCAAGTAAATGAGGGAACTGGGGTCACAATTTGCTACGACATTTCATGGTGAAGTTATTTTGCGATTTCAGAAGATGTTTGGCGTCCGTGTGCTACCTTTGTTGGCGTGAATACACCGCGTGAAATCCAACCGCAGAAAGGAAGGGGAGAACTCAGCGACATAGTGTGAACCGTCGCCCAGTAGTTCCACTAGGGTGGGCGATGCAGTAGTTCCAAAGAAGCGACGACGTTCCGTTTCAAGGTGACATGTGCTGAGAATATGGGCCACAGACAGGTTATCGCTGCAGCGCGGACAGGCTGGTCGTTCTTCCGAACAGAGAAGGTAACGATGTGAAAAATATGTGTGTCCTAGACGTAGATGGCACAGAATCACTTCCTCGCGTCTCGATCGTCGAAAGCAAGACTGCCCAAGCGAGGTTGTATTGTTTCTGTTGGTATTATTGTGGTATTATTGAGGTTCTGTTGGTCTGTTGGTATTATCTGTTGGTATTATTGAGGTTCTGTAGGTATTATTGTGTTATTGTTCGCAACACCCAAGCGAGGTTTTATTGTTTTCAGTTTGTCCACCAGGACAGCATCCCAGGAATGTTGCCACTTGTTGTAGATGGTAGGAGGTAGGTGAAGAGGCTGACTATGAGACATTGGCCATAGCCTAGAAGACTAAGGAAGTGATGGAAGCATGGCTCCATTAAATCTGTAGTTGGGTGAGGCCACAATCACTCCTCAGGGTGCACAGATCAGCATGCTGCGCACAGGAGATTCAACAGCAGCAATGCTACACAGGGCACTAAGTAGAGCAGAGCACTGATGAGTGCAGGATACTTAGTGGGAAAATCATTAAGGAGGACAGACAGTGATCAATTATTGATAGAGTAGGGTGGGATATACTACTTTCTGAACACAGAATCGACATCCTCCCAACGAAGTATTGACATCATGCTTCGTGATGAGTGTTTATGAGGTCTTCATATATAACTTCTAACAGTCTCTTGTTGACAGGCATCATGCTTATGCTCACCATTGCAGTTTGTAATGCACAAACATATCGTAGCACAATTCCATGTCAGATAATTACCTATGATGTGGTCTGTTATACAATCAGCTGATAAGGATAGGTGTTTTGCATCGTTATTGCTAAAATGGTTATACCTAAATTAGGTGTATCAAAACAAAGGGGAAAAGTACACATGAGTATGCTGTTGGATCAAAATTGTGTTGGAGGAACTTATAAGTTGTGTTACGCGACATCATTTCCACGGCGAATTTCGGCATCCCACTGTACACGTTTTGACATCTCACACGTAACGAAAAACTACTATTTTAACACTGAGGACAGAGCACTAAGCAGAGGAAAGATAAGTGGATAAGGACTATCAGTAGGGCACTCTGACATATTTTAATGAAGGTAGATCACTCAGAAGGGTAGGTAGGTCATTGAGAGTAGGTTACTAAGCAGGGTAGGTCATTGAGAGAAAGCAACTCCGTGGGGCACTTAGGAGGGTACCAAAGAGGCTAAGGAACTCATTCAAGGACAGGACACAAAGTAGGACCGGGCAATTTGAAGGACATGGTGCTAAGTAAGGCAGGGCCCTTAGCTGGGTGAGGCACTCAAGAGGGCACTGAAGAGAGTAGAGCACCAAAGAGGGCAAGATACTGATCAGTGCAGGACAGTAAAGAGGACATGGTTCTGAGGAGAATGGGCACTTAGACACACAATGGGCAGGGTGATAAGTAGAGCAAAACACTAGGGAAAGCTGTGTGCCAATGGTATGACAATAAGTAGGGCATGTCAGTAAAAGAAGACTAGGACACCAAACAGGGAAAATACCTAGGCAGGATATGACACCCAGAAGGGTAAGGCACTCAGCATAGCACTTGGGAAGGCACTAAGGAGGGTAGAACACTTATGAGGGTGCTCAGGAGGGCAGGGCATTAATGGAAACAAGGCACCAAGGTGGGTGGAGCATTCAGGAGAGGTAACACAGAAAGGCAGGACATTCAGTATGGCACTTAGGGTATCACTAGAATAGGCAGGGCCACTTAGGACACTCCAAAGGCTAGGGTCCTAAGAAGGTCAGGGAATTCAGCATGTCATATGGGAGGGCTCTGGAGTGTGGGGCACTGAGAAAGGCATTCAATATGGTAGGAAACTAAAGGGAATAGAGCACTAAGGTGAGCCAAGCATTCAGAAGGACAGGGCACCATATAGCTGGAAGGATACCAAGGAAGGAAGGCAGGATGTTAAGAGGAGTAGGCACTTTGGTGATAACAGCATTAAAATGGGCACTAGGACACTCAGGAGGGCACAAAAGGAGACAGTACATCAATTAGTGCAGGACACCAAGTAGGACAAGATACTAAAGAGGGCAGGGCAGTAAGAAGAACCTTGGGTTCTTTTATGACACATTCGACAGCAAGGTTATATAGCGTCGCCAAGCTCTCACACTGATTGGTCGCTGTGGACTCTGTAAATACCGTCGGTTGTGAGATTTGAACCCACAATCTTACGACCAACAGTCTGACGCCCTACCAACTGAGCTACCACGGTCCCAGGGCAGTAAGAAAAGTGGGCTCTTATGATAGGGTAATAAGTAGGGTAAGGCATTATAAAGGGGATAGGGCACTAGGGAATGGACTCAAGAGGATGCAATGCTCAAAAGGGGAGAGCACTAAGGTGGACAGAGCATCCAGTAGTGCAGGGCACTGTGGAGGGCAAGACACTAAAAAGGGCAGCACACCCAGAAAAAATGTGACAGGGCACCCAGGAAAGTAGAGCAGGATACTAAGCTGAACAGGGCATTAAGTTTGGCTGGGAGAGGGAAATAAGCAGGGCAGGCATCTGCTCAGGGCAGGACACCCATAAGGGAACAGGACCTAGCAGGGCACTACAGAGGACAGGGCACTAAGGAGGGCTGCATCACTAAAACGGACAGGGGCGATGACCTGCCAGGCACACTGCTACTGCATAAGGCAATAACAATCACAAAGGCATTTATAGGGCAAAATAAGGAAGTGCTACCCAGTGACCCAAAAGTCAGAGGGTTGGATATCACCACACAAGGGCTAGGCACCACCAGTGCTACCCAATTTATATGAAGAATATATCCTGCCCATTCTATCAAAATACTGAATTTGCAAACCCAAATGAATCACTCTTCTGGGAGTAATATTTTATCCCCCTCTTATTTTGACTACATGCAAGGCTAAAAGGTAGGTACAAATATTTTGCTCTGAGCCATTCATGAGACAGGTTTTTGACATATTCTACCTCCATGAAGCAAACAAAGTTATTGGGTTTGGTTAGGTTAGGTTTGTCTTTGAAGTTGGAAAAGTTTAAAAAAAAAGTTTTTAAACAAAAATGTTGATTTGTTTTCTTCAAAAACAGATTAGGCTAGGTTAGGTTATGCCAAGTTAGGTTTCATAACTTGAATTTCCTTCAGAAAAATATAGTTTGCAAATTTCTCCATTTCTTCAAGAAAAATTTCCCCACATGAAAGGTTATGTTAGGTTAGGTGAAAAGCTATGTTAGGTTAGGCTATGTTGTTTATTCTCTTCTAGCATTATTTTCTATGCTACATTACTAAGCTCCAAACCCATTTTTCATGTTACTTTGTCTCTCAACTGAAAAGTATGAATTTGCAGAGTAAATGAACTGGTTACTTCATGTTAACCACATTCATAAGCACTGCATTGAAAAAGAAATTCCAAGAACTCAAAAATTGCCTCAAAGTACAAACTTACCAGTTATACTACTTTCGGTAAATTTCCAGAAACCGGTAAAATGCGATTTTTTGGATTTTTTTTAATACACGTTATTTTAACGTAAAAATGACGAAGCGACCACTCATTTTCTCTGCAAATTATTACTTTTCAGTTGGCAAACAAATACACGATCATAATCTTCACTGTGCAAATAGAGCCCATCACGTATAATTATCCGTACCTGGTGTGTCACAGATGCGATAAAGAAGATATTCAACACTTCATGCACTCGATTTAATACTCTTTGACATCGAAAACATTGTTTCTGCCCTAATTCCACATTATCTCCGAGAATTAATACTCGCAACACGCCGCGCCAGGAACCGTCGATAAGAGCCGGAAATTCCTTGTGATGGCGTATTATTTTATTTGTAATATATTTGATGACATCATGGCGAAAAATTTGTTCGAGACGATTCTGGTTTTCCGGTTAGGTTAGATTATATTATGATGTAATATATTTTATATATTATGCTACATTATCTTAGCCTAGGTTAGGTTAGGTTAGGTTATTTTATTTTTATTTGAAAATTAAAAAATTATTAGAAAAAAATAAAATAACCTAACCTAACCTAACCTAGACTAAGATAACATAACATAATATATAAAATATATTACATCATAATATAATCTAACCCAACCTAACCTAACCTAACCGGAAAACCAGAATCGTCGGAAACAAATGTTTCTGTCATGACGTCATCAAATATATATATTTTTAAATATGGCATCGCAAGTAATTTCCAGCCCTTATCGACGGTTCCTGGCACGGGGTGTTGCGAGTATTAATTCTCTGAGATAATGTGGAATTAAGGCAGAAACATAATGTTTTTGATGTCAAAGAGTATTAGATCCAGTGCATGAAGTGTTGAATATCTTCTTTATCACATCTGTGACACCAGGTACGGATAATTATACGCGATGTGCTATATTTGCAGTGAAGATTATGATCGTGTATTTGTTTGCCAACTCAAAAGTAATCATTTGCAGAGAAAATGAGTGGTCCCATCGTCATTTTTACGCTAAAATACCATGTATTAAAAAAAATTCACAAATCGCATCTTACCGGTTTCTGGAAATTTACCCTACTTTCCTTTGTACTATCCATGACCAACTATTTTACCTACTTAGCAGGCATCTGTCTACTGTGAGAATGGTGGGGAATGGGTAAGCAGGCTGAATGCCTCTTGCCTAGGTAGGTACCTATGCACTGATGATTTCCAAAAAACATTGTTAAATCCACTGGTGGATGCAAGAAAGGCCAGTGGGACCATGCCCTGCCCCCAAAAGGCAATTTTTTGAAAATATTGCAATAAAATGGCATTTTTATATAAATCTAACATTTTATAGTATACCTACATATTGTCTTTAAACAAACTTAAACAACTGTTATCTGTTCAAATCCAATGACTTTTCCTAAAATAGACATCTTTTTAATTCCCCCTTGCCCCCAAGCCAAGCTTTTATATCTGCCCCTGGCTTAATTACAGATATAGCATGCATTTCACCTTTTATAGTAATACCTATTAGGGTCCGTATCGAAACATCCAAAAAACTAACATCCAAAGACAAAAAGACCAATAACCAAAAGTCCAAGAACGTAAAGTCCAGGAAACATAACATCCAAACACCGAAGGTCCAAAGTAAATAAAGTCCAAAAACCGAACATCCAAGGATCGTAAAAGTCCAAAGACCGAAGGTCCAAAGCCGCAACGTCCAAGATCCAAATATCAAGAAGTTCAACAATAGTTGGCGTACTCTCGACAAGGCGGAATAATTGCCGCCTTTATTGAAAGCATGCTCAAGGCAGTGACGGAAGCTTTCCTCTGTATCAACAGATGGCAGGACCTTCCAATAGATACAGTGGAAGGCGGTGAAACAACGAGGTGAACGTGTTTGAACTATTGCGGTTCTCGGAGATGGGGTGGCTGGCGATTTCATACCTGTGAGGGAGGTTCAATATTACCTGGAAGCAAAGTCCAAAATGCGAGTGAAGAAGGTAATATCGTAAGTGATCATCGAGTCGGGACTGGTACCGGACCAAGGTGTTGATACGCGTTTGGAAATTAATGATTGTTTATGATCATGAATGTGGAGAAATTTATCGCATTATATCTGCAATTAATCGCGTATAGATGATTAAGGACTACGGAATCATTCCTGTTTGTGATGTCTAAAATCGTGAATGGATTAGCTGATGTTAACTTAATGATGTTCTTCTGTTTAGGGCATCACAGGGAAATTTTCCTTACATTTTTTTCTCTTCAGAGTGCCATGTTTATGAATATAACCAACATGATGAGATTATTTGCTGTGCAAATGCTTACTTTTCAGCTTGTGAGCAAAATAGTGCCAAGAAGAGGCTTTGAGTTAGGTAACATAGCATGAATGGAAATGTGTAAAAATAGAATAAAAATGTGGCATAACATAACCTAACCTAGCCTAACCTGCTTTTGGAAAAATACTCCCAAAAATAAACTTGGACAATTGTCAAGGAATTTATGTTCTAAAAATCATCAAAATAAAAAAGAAACCTAACCAATACTCTGTATGGAGGAATGTCAATTCAGCATTCAAAAACTGGTATGTTCCACCATATTTCAAAATAATTTATAGCTGTGCAATTCTCAGATCAGGGGTGGCTGGTTATTCCATGCAGGTGAGGTAAACATGCATTTGCTGTGCTGCCTACTGGTGGAAATGTATGTTATAATAAAATATTATTCATGTAGCAGTCTGTAATGACATACTTTGTTGTGCTAGTTGCACAGTGGACCACATATGTATTTCATTGGTTATTTGGGTTTAGGGGCACATTGACTGTATTCGTCATACAGTGCCCATCCATGTATGTATTTATAAACTAGTAATGATGGCTGTGGCCACATTCCATGCATATTGTGCATAACCACCAAGGTTATGCACCATGTATATGGTGTGTAACCCCACAGGTTATACATCATGCTCATAAAACTGGGTCATACCATTCCATTCCAAACAATGGTAGCTGATTTGGCTGGATCCTGGGCCACTGCCAGCTATTGAGTGATTTTGTCAGCTATTTGAGTTCAGGGGTGCCATCAGTAGGTGCATCATAGGATGCTTTGCCTTGATATGACAAAAAGAGGAGGTGCTTGTTCAGGTGATCCAACATCAGCAGGCTGTAGGTAATCCAACATAACAAATATGCTAATTGCTTTGGAGTGGCAGTTGTCAGATGATCAATATATTTGAAGGCATTTTTTAGTCTTTCATTTTTGATGGATATAGACTGGCCTAATAAAGCTGTGACTAATTTCTAGGTTGACCTCAATCTCAGTTGGTATTACTTCTATGATATTTACGTTTGAACTGGAATCCTATGTTAGCAATAAAATTGTGTTGCTGTGGATATATTCTACATTATGGTAGACATACATGAACAGTTCTGCTTATTATCCAGTATCATGTGATTTTACCCATCTGCTTCCCAGAGTTTGCTGGCAAAATACATGGCAAAGGACTGCCAGAATAGCTTTCTACCCTGCTATAATATCCTTTGTTTGCCTTTATGTTCAAATTATTGCATGTGAAGCTTCATGGTGCTATTTTGGCACATTTTGTGTCAAATAATATGATTCTGTCTGTCTGAGTCTGACATGCCTATTGAAGACATTTTGTGGCTATATTTGGATGTTCTAAGATCCTCATTTTGCTCAGCATAGTAGGGGGTGGGGAAAGACCCAAGCTGACATTGAGAGTGCCAGGGTGCCTCAGAAGTATACAAATTGACACCAATACTTTTACTGTCTTGAGGGTTTCATCTTGAAGCCTCATCTGCCATCTTGGGGAATCATTCATCCTCATAGCAACTTGCTATATCTGTCCTGATGGATTTCTTCCATGCAGACATCCATCTTGGGGTTCCTTTCCCTTTTCAGTATCTTGTTTTGTTCATAAGGACATCCTCTTACTTCTTGGTGCCTCTCTCTCTGGTTATAGGGGCTCACTTGCCATCTTGGGATCCCCATGTCCTGTTTTTGGTAGCTTCCTATCCAGTATTGAGGCTTCATCTTCCATTAGATATCCAATTTGTAGAGCCCCTTCCCCATTTTGAGGCATTGTTTTTGTTGTTTTTGTTTTTGTCTCTTTCATCTTTGGAATCCTCTCTCAGGTCTAGGGGTAAGCTTCTTTTCTGGTCCTAGAACTCCAGCATCATCTTGTTGGCCTCAGTCTCCATCTGGGAGAGCCTCACAATGGTTGGTCCAACAGACTGGCTTTGAGTTTGTTTGGGGCTTTACAAATATTCATGTTCAATGAAAAACTCATTGGTTTTGGACAGCTTGCTGCCTGTATCAACTTATGCAATATCAAATATCAAATATATTGTATGTTGATACTGTTCATAAGCGAACTTGAAATAACTTGTGTTCGTTTAAGATGAAGGACCACGGAAGTCGTTCAGTACGGGGCTGCCACCCACAGGTCAGACATATTATCCGAGGGTCGAAACCACACTGTCGGGTTAGTCTATTCATATAATCAAATCAAATAGTCTTATAATAAAATTCCAATAGATTTTCTGAAAATTGTGAATGAAGGTCGGTTTACTTAACATAGTTGTCAGATTGGGAGGAGGAATGGCCTGATTGCAAGCACGTCACTACTGGGGAGCCAGATGACCTGGTCCCCTGGAAGCCCACGGTAACCCAATAACCCTCCACCCCCTCCAAATTGGAAAGCTTTCCTAAGCTTTTATCATTTCGTCAATGTGCACGGTCAAGTTTCGTGCCCTCTCCGGCAAAAAAAAAAATCGTGACACCCCTGTCCCTCTTTTGTCATAATTTGCAACAACTCTGGTAAAGCCCGGATGCATCGTTATGCAAAGGCGCAGCAGGGGGGGGTATAATCACAGGTCCAGGTCCCTGAAGATTATCAGGGGAGGGGATGGTTCACAATACATGAGCCATGAGAGGGTTCAAATGGATCGGGAATATTGCACACCATAGGGTCCCATTACAAAGTTTGAAATTGTTGTGGGCAAAGCCAGCATTGGCAGGAGGATACAAGTGCCCCCACCCACCCACCCACCCCGAACACAAATCATACAAAGTTCCGGCCCTGGTGAAGTCTATAGTGGCCCTTAGTGGCAGGAGGTTCCTCTGGAGGAGCCACATAAAGCCACTGAGGAATCCAACTGCAACACCTCACGCTACCCCCGCCGCTGTAAACAAGACACGATCAGAGAGTAGATCCTCCTCCAGAGACATGCCTCCTCCCATCGAAGTGCATCCCACCCATTCAGCCTTACCCCAGGAGACAAGGTTTGTGTAAAGAAAGCCCCTCTCAGTTGGAGGCCTCGTCATACAAGAAGTATGGCTGTGCCATTGTCATGTACTGGCTTATGCACGATTCGTGGTATGGCTTGAGGTCCTTTCCCACTGAAGCAGTGTTCAAATAATGGTTTCTCGTTAGGTGTGAGGTGTCGAAACGAGTATAGCAGTATGTCGAAATTTTCCATGGAAGCGATGTCGCTGAACACGTTCTTCCAACACACTTTTGATACAACAGCGTGCTTATATGTGTACCTTTTACGACTGTTGCCAGATACCAAATTTATGAATAACTATTTTAAAGATAACGATACAAAATGTATATGCCTACCAACTAAGCATGTATGACAGGCAACATGATAGGTAATCATCATATCTGGAATTGTTTTAAGAGATGTTCATGTATCATGATCGGGGACGAGTGGTCTAGGGGCAAGATGCTCGTCTCACAATCGAAAGGTTGTGGGTTCGAGTCTCACCTGTCGCTACTCTTCGCCCGCGACCAATCGGCGTGAGAGATTGGCGACGCTACATGACTCAACGGTCGACGTGTCGTAAAAACCAATAACCAACCATGTATCATGATCCTCAATGGTGAGCATAAGCTTGACATTTATGAACGAGGTACTGTTAGAAATTAGATATGAAGACATCATCAAGAAGTATCATGTCGATGCTTCTTTGGAAGGGATGTCAAATCAGTGTTCAAAAAGCGGTATTTTCCAACCAATTTCACACATAATGTATCACAGCACTGAAAACCAGTGGAAAATGTGCTTTTACTGACAAGCCTGCCTCCATCTACACTGACTTCAAGCTAAACGCCGCTATATGACCTATGCAGTCGATGCGCCCTTAAACTATAATACAATACAAGCTAAATGCCAAAAAGGCAAGTGGATTATGTCCGTGCAGGTCTCAAGTATCATGCAGTAATCTCACAAGTACGCGTGGCTGCGTCCATGGACTGGGATGGGCTCCGGCTGATGGGATGGAGCGAATTAGTTAATATATAGCTAGCGATATCTGTTAATGCACTCAAAATACTACTGCTAACATTTCATATGCTACGAGGGTGGCTGCTCCCTCAGTGCCACCCTAGTCCAGTACATCGTCTTCACATACCCCCGTGACCCTATCCCTATGAAGTAAGTGCCGCGAGAGGAAGTTTGTCACATTCCGCATTCCCCAGCCTGAGCTTGTGGTCCCGGGCTGACAAATACGACACTGCTCCGAAGGAAAAAGACGAATATATATTATATATATATATATATATATATATATATATATATATATATATATATATTTATCTATATATATATTATATCAGATCGTCTACCAATATTGACGTAATCATCACCTAAGTCCCAGTATCGACCATATTTAAATGGGCATTGTAACAAGTACATGTGATGCGAGAATAACAGAGTAATAATGTTCGTCGCTTCCCTGGACACCCTCTCTATACATCTCTATACACACATATATACATGATACGTCAATGCTCTCCAAGTGTTCGCGTGTGCGGATGAACGAGTGAATGATGGGGTGAGTGATTGTGCCGATGGGTGATTACGGAGTGAATAAGTCGGCGAGTGTAGGTGGTGTCTGTACAGTATCGTGTTGTATAGGGAACTGGTTTTATCAGGGTCCATGAAGCATTTTGTTTAAGGGAGACCTTTTGTTTCTGATTTCAATGGGTTCTGCAATTTTTAGTTCCGCCGTGTCTTCAAATCCGCAAGATTGTGCTGCTGAGCGTTGTTTGAGTCATGGTGTGTTCGGGATGATTTGTGGCGAAATGTTCTCCAAAAGTGTTTTTTTTGTTTTGTTCTTTGCATCTCTGAAGTGTTCCATGTATCTGTCCCTAACCATGCGTGCTGTTTCCCCAATATAAGTTATCAGTGCTGTCCCTTAGGTGCAAAGTTCGCACTTAATTTTGTACACCACAATTTTGGTGTAATATCTATCTTTGAGACAGGCCAAACAGCATTGGCACGCTCTATTGTCTGCAGGGCATGGTGGAGGGTCGAGGGCAGATTTAGTCGATGTCTCCGAAAGTGTCTTTCCGCTTCTCCAGGCTACGCGCATTGAGTGTGGACCTAGCGATGGCTGTGGCTACCTTTTTTGTCAGAGAATCATCGATAATGCTAAACTGATGTATGTGGTGTCTACGGAACCATGTGAGCTGGATGCGTTTGTATCGTGGGTGTGTTGACTTGTCGCGCGACGTCTGCATTTAGCATTGCGTGTCAATACTCGAAATTTTGTTATTCTGTATCATGCTATGAGGATAGCCATTGGATAGGAAAAGACCTTCGATTTTTTCGATACCTTTTTTAGGGGGTGGGGCCTTATCAGTACCTAGACGCATTGCTCTCAGCAATTGAGCATACATAACGGAACTTTTAGTTTGGATAGGGTGAACCGATTTGTATGGGAGGATAATAGGAGCTGCCATCGGTCTAATGAAAAGTTCTGTTGTATAGGTCAGGTCACTGTTGACCGTTATAATTGTGTCGAGGAAGGAAATTTCGCCGTTGATAGACTGATCGCTTCTCTCTATGGTAAATTTTAGCCTAGGATGGAAGCGGTTCATGTCTGCTGATGCGGAACTGTTCGCGAAGTTCAGTAAGATAATCTCCTGCGTCTTTTAGATGGGCTGGTACAAAGATGAGAAGCTGGGAAACGATTTTATCTAGGAACCAAGTCTGTTCATCCAAATGGTCGCCACATGCCGAAACCATACGTCTGAGGGCACGTCAGGTTTGTGGGTTTTAGGGTGGCCATAGAGTTCTGCTGTGCTGGAGGAATTTGTTTTGATAGCTTTGACAGTTTTGCATGGGATCTTTGCTGCATTGTTTCGATAATCATTTTCTTGGTAGTCGCTTCCAAACGTTTAGTCGGGTTCGTCCCTATGTGTTCATATTGTGAGGTGATTTTCGAAGCCTTTTCTATATAGGATTCCCGTGTCATGAGAACACAACCTTTTCATTTATCCGAGCGTTTTACGATGACGTTGGGATCTTTGCGCAACTGTTTGAAAGCCGTTAGGTCGTCCTGTGGGTGGTTTGACTGACATTGGGTACGATGGTTTTTGAAAATGCTGATGACTTTCCGTTCTAATGATCTAAGTGCCGACTAATAAATAGCAATACTAGTTTGTGGTGCCATCCTTGTAGTAGTATCACTGAATCTGGGCGCTAAATGTGGTACTATGTGATGGGCTGTCTGTGTAGTGTCAGTGTGGGACTGTTGGTGGTGGGTGCTTTGTGTGGCAGATGTATCGGTCATTGTTGGTTGTGAGTGCTGTTGTTGCCCACGCTTATTGTTCATTTCCTTCTTCGAACGTAGTGCAAAGGCTCCCCTTTCCAAACCTATTTCTACCTGCCTTATGACATGTCGATTAATGCTACGAGTGAGAGCGAAATTGGGCTCTTTGCTAAAAAAATAAGACAACATTTGGGATAGCTTGGCCTGTGAGATCAAGCAACTTAGTTTTATCATTTGACTTATCAACTATGAGTGTGTCTGGCGGTGTAGAGGTTAGCGTGTCACGTTGCTCTGGAGCAAGTGGTGCAGTGCGCTGGGTGGGATAATAACCAGAGCCGCTGCTCATGCATCCTATGCACAGCGAAGAAACATCACACATTTAAAATGTGTGATCTGCCTGTATGCCTCTCTGTGTCTGTGTGATGCGATTCACGTAACTCAGATACCTTGCCCTCGAGCGCTCATGCCGCTCTATATGTTCAGCAGGGCGAGCTTCAACCCGACGAGCCGTAGGAGACTGTCAGTAGATTTCCTGACCGACCTGTCGACCACCGCAGGAGGCAACAAACATCCTTTTGTGTGCTGCGATGACTTCACCCGGTGGGGTGGGTTTTCCCTCTGTTC
>JAOTOM010002043.1:42500-88431 GCA_034440615.1 Ashinkailepas kermadecensis | reverse complement strand
GGAGTTCCGGCGATGTCGAACATCTGGCGAGACGCAGATGTTCAGCTGTTCCGCGGACGTCGCCGTCCGTCGACGGGACGCGCTCATTACAGCGAGAGCGGTGTACTGGCGCTCCACCGATAGCGCCGTGGTGACGTCACTCGCCGGCAGTGGGCATCATTGTCGGTGGCCACTCGTGCGGTGTTGGCGGCCGTCCCGACGACCGATGGGATGGCGCCCCACAGGCGGAGGAGGGCTCGCTTCATCTGGCCTCACGCACGTGCTGCAATGCAAGTCACGTGATCTCAGAGCACGTATTACTGTTGGTGCGGACGCCGTCGTGGGCGCCCCCTTCACCTCCGGCGCCGTTAGTGATATGCGTGGATTAGTGCAGCGTTGGGCGAGTATTGTTAGCGCGTTCTTTCAGTTGTGAAGCGGCCAATGTTCTGCGGTTTGCGTTGCCTCGCTTTTTGAGCCGTCTGCCGGGCAGGTTTTGGGCCGTGTGCCGGACAGCTGTCTGGTTGACCTTCCTGTTCACCGACCGCTGTCGGCGTTAATTTTGCTGGGATTGTTTCACGTCGCGTTGGGAAATAGTGCGCTCCGTGAGCCATCAATCGGTGGTGTGTAGTGGCTTTGTTGTACACGGTGACAGAAGGGGTATTGGGGCGCATAATCAGTCGACGTGGGGAATCTGCTCCGTCCGATGGCCACGCAAGGGCCGCATACCTAACGCCGGAGATCGACCAAGCATTAGTGTACTATCCCACACCGGTTAAGGGCTGCTTTCACATCTAACAGCTGGAGGCACTTGTTGCTGTTCGTGCTCGCTCCGAGCGAGCCACGCAATTCGAGGTGGTTGCACAATTTAGGGGTGTCAAAGTGTCTTCGAAAGAAGCGAGCCACTCTCCATCCGCGCGGCCATCACACCAGGTCCACCATAACCTCATGGGCTCTGCCACGTAAGAACACAGGGGCAGTCCCTGGACGTTTCTGACACGCACCGTTACAGCTATGGGGGTTGCATAGGTGACCTGAGAACGCTAACAGTTCCCGAACATCTTCCGTGGCGGGGCCCCGTATGACAGAACACTAACCAGACCGGTGAGGGGCCAGGCTCGCGACTGCATCGGCAAGCGACTATGTGATTTGTTATTGACTCCATTGCGCATTTATGGTAGGCTGCATCTGATCCTTCATGAACATCGCGTTTGTGTGTGTGTGAGCAGTGCATGACCAGAGTGTTTGTATAATTGCTTAGTGGTTATGCTATGGTGTTAGTTGAATGGTGAAGTGTACCGCTGCATTATGTATAGACAGGGCAACATTTTTCCGCACTGCTTATTGGCAACTGAAGCCATCTCGATATTAGGCAAGGAACCTGCTAAATCGGTAATGAAAGTCGATTATCTGACTGCGATTGCTGGAACAAAACGAACACCGGACTTAATAAAGTTGACATTACCACACGTTTTCGCCTGGCCCGTGACCCAGCAAGTTGCTACGCAGTGCACGTTATTTGGAAAAGTTGGAAATGTTAAGACGAGACACATGCCATTGAAATGGTGAACATGCGCTGACTTCGAAGATGAAGCTTGATCTGAACAAAATATATTCATGGTTCTTTTCATGGGCGTGACCTCTAGGTGGCGGGCTGGGGTGACATGGTCCACAATTTTTGAAAAGTGACAATTTGGCCCCGTCGATTCCTTTCATGTCCCCCAAGCCTCAGCTCTTAAAACACCTGTGTATGATCGCTCCAAAATTATATTTTATCATTTGTATAGTGAGGATATCTATACCAGGGAATCACCAAAAATACTAGAAGCCGATCTAGATAATCGACGGGCTTCACAGGCTATCTGTTGTTACACAATCTCTGAGTGGCGGATCAGCTTTCGTAGAAATGTATGCTTACAGACCATTCTTTAATTACGTGAACCTTGACCAGATTGTGTTCTCGCTTGGATGGATAATTGTGCATTTCGAGTCACCAAAGTTACAGTATCGCAAAGTCTTATACATCTTACGATGACTTCCCCTGCGCCATATATCGATATATCTTGAACAAACGTGACTGGGTGTCCTTGAGTATCTTCAATGCCATGGAGAGGCGTCTGGGGCACGCACGTCAAGTTAGCGTCGTATTCATTTCGTATTCAGCGACGAGTTCGCCAGAGAACGCATTCGTACTCGCATTCAGCGACGGCCTTATGTTCGTTCGAATCAATTACTAAAAATGTGTCTGCCTGTACTGAAAACGCTGGAAGCAGCTACATACGTCTCGCATGACCACTTTAATGGTCAAGGTCTAACCCAAGCCAGCTTCTTTCGTCGCCTCACATTAAAAAAAAACTTGTTTTCACCCAAACCTACCCAAATATGACATCAAGCCATAACTCGTAGTGAACTCTCCTGTAACATCCGTTACGCGTCAGGCGTGGACATAAGCCGCCGGCCGTCGGGCGGCGAAACTAGCGCCGCCAATCGGCCGGCGGGGGAAACTATAGGCAGAGCGACCCGACATTGTCATAAATTCAACAATACCAAGAAACCATGCAATAATTGTTTTAAAAAAAAGTCGCAGCACTGCGTTCTAATGCCATGAATTTGGCGAACGTTAAGCTTAGTTGCGATCATTTTGTCCAAAAATTAGCTTCGGGATTTGGACCCCCAAATTAATGCCGTCATTGATCCATTCACAAATTTGTAATTGTTTGCCGCGATATCAAGAACACGGGTACGAATCTAAAAAAGTCGCAGCACTGCCTTATAATATCGTGAATTCGGCGACCATTAAGCTCAGTTGCGGTCATCTTCTGAAAAGTCCGGTTCAGGATTTGGACCCCCAAAACAATGCCGTCATTGATCAATCCACGAATGTGTAATTGCTTGCCGCAATATCAAGAAAACGGGCCACGAATCTCAAAAGGTCGCACACTGCGTTATAATGTTATGAATTCGGCGAACGTTAAGCTTAGCCCTACCCGCCTTTCCGGTCATATCCTCACACCCCTTCTCGGGGGGGGGTGCTACAAACCCCCCTCTAATCTCCAAATTAAGCGTCGCACGAAAACGAAAGAGTATCCCCCCAAAATTGTATCCCCTCAAAAATGACGTCACTACGGGGCTTAGGTTTTCACGACTTCCATCATGTTTTTGGCTCTCGGGAGTTCATTTTGGGGGATATTTGAGAACAAAAAATATTGGAATCAGAAAAGGAAGGCGAAATCGACTATGGCCCTAAAATATTTGCCCACCTAAAAACCTTTTTTTATTTCAAAATTTTGAGTTTTAAATGTTCTTTAATTTTAATTTTTATAATGGGTAGCGAGCGCGGACCGAAAAACGTTGTTCGAAGTCAACTTGCTCTCATAAATTGCTTACTTTAGCCATAATCTAGCGCCGTCATTGATCCATCCACGAATTTGTAATTGTTTGCCGCGATAACAAGCAAACGGGTCACGAACCTCAAAAAGTCGCAGCACCGCCTTATAATATCGTGAATTCGGCGAACATTAAGCTCAGTTGTGGTCAGGTTCTTGCGTAAGGTTATGTTGAATTTTTCGAAGTCCTCGCGTTTCGTCGCTACGGCTTCAACTTGCACCAAGTGGGTGTCATTCGATGTGGTTTGTCGTACGATATCAGAACGTTGATTGCTCCCGAGGAAATCCGTCTTAACGTGCTCAGACGGTGCTCTCATTGCTGGCTTTTAATTAACACTGCGGCATTGCTGTTCCGGGCATATTAAATGTACAACCGTGTTTTTTCAAGTGGTCCGCTTTCTTCTTAATTGTTCGACAGAAGTTGTCAAATTTGCAGGAGAATTCAACACGTATTTATTTTCGCACGATTTCATAACCAGCCAGAGTTCATAACTGCGAGGGAGCAATGTTGCAATCAGGGGCCTGTCCAGGAATTGTCATAGGGGCACTTGTCTGGATTGGCGCATTTTATTTGGAGGGGCGCCACTGCGAAGTTACCTGTAGCCTCTGGCTGAAAAATTCGAGGGGTACACTCGAACCTTCTCGGAGGAGCTCCTTTTCCCGCCCGGAAGGATGCCACCTTCCATTTTGGGGCACATGCCCCTATTGCCACCCCATGACGGGGCGAGGTGACACGTGAAATGAGGTGCTGTGCGGGAAAGGACGGGACGAGATGACATGTGAAATGATGTGCTGTGCGAGAAAGGACGGGGGAAGGGGCGAGGTGACACGTGAAAGGATGTGCTGTGCGGGAAAGGACGGGACAAGATGACATGTGAAATGATGTGCTGTGAGGGGAAATAACTGGACAAGGTTGGCTTACAGGTGGGTCGGCACAATGTGAGACATCATAGGGTGGCAACGAACGGTACAAACGAGGAAGCAACGGCGGATCCGAGCGAGGCAGAGCAAGTTCGACATAGCGAAGCTAATTGTGGCATTTGTTATCGCTAGGCAGCTTTTGCTCTACGAACTACATGGGTTATAATCGAAGCAGCGCAGACAATAGATCACTATGCAGTCAATGGTTGCCCATCGGCTAAAAGCTAAGTTTAGTTTATGGGCAAAATGTTCAATTCAGGAATGCATCCCCGCATCCCTTCAATAGAATAGCAAAGACAATGTCGTGTCAGATTCCCTCTATATCATTACAAGGTCAAAATTCCACACACATTTTACTTCAATTTCACGATAATGCATGCAACGGTGTGTGTCAAATACCCAGCAGAGCGGAAATGACTCCTGATGAACGAATCTGATAGGTTTGTGGCAGCACGCGCTGTCGCATTGTCACCCTGATCATGCTCCCTGTGGGGCCATTCCGACGGCACGCCATCGGATGCCACACTGGCGCACGTCTGTCCATGGTGGACACTGTCCATGGTGGACACTGTCCATGGTGGACACTGTCAATGGTGGACACTGTCCATGGTGGACACTGTCCATGGTGGACACTGTCCATGGTGGACACTGTCCATGGTGGATACTGTCCATGGTGGACACTCTTTCCACACCATTAGACGTCTCATGCAGATGGCGCTAACAAATGTCCGGGGCGGACACTCTTTCCACACCATTAGACGTCTCATGCAGATGGCGCACGTCTGTCCATGGTGGACACTCTTTCCACACCATTAGACGTCTCATGCAGATGGCGCTAACAAATGTCCGGGGCGGACACTCTTTCCACACCATTAGACGTCTCATGCAGATGGCGCTAACAAATGTCCGGGGCGGACACTCTTTCCACACCATTAGACGTCTCATGCAGATGGCGCTAACAAATGTCCGGGGCGGACACTCTTTCCACACCATTAGACGTCTCATGCAGATGGCGCTAAAGTCTGCCCGGGGTGGACACTCTTTCTACAATACACTTCTCATGCAGATGGCGCTAACGTCTGTCCAAAGTGGAGACTCTTTCAACACCATTGCACTTCTCATACAGGTAGCGCTAATGTCTGTAAATTTGACAATTTGGAGACAATTTGACGCCATAACACTTATACAGATAGCTCCAACCGTGTGCGGTACGCCAATGGTCGTCACAAGAGACGATACGGTCATTATCGACCACCGGCAATGACGTTGTCGCGCGGGGTGCGTGACGACAGTGGAGTGGTCCTGGCAGTGGCGTGCTCAGACGAAGGGTATCAGGTCACGTGCGCTTGTATGTACAAGACAATTCGCAGCTTCCTCGTGCACCAACCAACATCTGTGCAGAACTGCACATTTGACCCAGTACTGCCCTGGACAACTTCTTAGTATGCCACTGGGAGCCGCCTGACTCTGGTTAGCTTATCACTGTTTAACACGCGTTCCCGGAGAGGGGGGGGCGGATTCCGCCCATCTCTCCTGTTTTTTTTTAGGTTGTCTCATAGGCGGGGAATTGTAATAAAATATTGTGATTATGCTAAACTTGAGAAGCTCATCGTATACACTAAACAAGTTCGGTGGTGGGAGTGGTGTTTAGAGGTGTGCGGGACCATGAAGGTCATTTCCGTCGACTTTAAAGCGAGTGTATTTTGCAAGCAAAGCTACGGCAAGTGTTCATTTACGCTAAGGGAGTATTACCTTATAGTGTGAGTGATGTTTTTGGTGCCGAAGGCGGGGGCGGGGGCGGGGGCGGGGGCGGGGACATGTCTCATGTCTCATGTTCTTAATGATGTCTCAATGTTCTTAGTTTTGCTTTACTCCTCCGAAATATAATTTTTAGCTGGGGTGGGAGTGGGAGGATTTTGAGAATGACGAGAAAGTTGATTTTGTCAGGGTGCTGGCATTAGCCTACTCTTGTCGAAGAGCACCGAGGGATCTTTACCGTGCGGACAAGGAGGTAATTGTCCACGCCGCCTATCACGCCGGCCGCCGCGTGCTAGTCGTTAGTGGATGGTTAGTCTAAGCATGTCATGCAGTGTTGTTAATGGGATTAGTACGGTGTTTGGTAATTCGGCTCATCTACGTCCGCTGTACCTCTGGGTATCCGTTTTACCTTATGACTTGCAGGGCAATTCGGCTCATCTCCGCCCGATGGCTCCTCTGGGTAGTCGTTTACGTTACGTTAATTATTGTCTTCTTGTTTTTTTTCCTAAGGCAAGTCGGCTCATCTACGTCAGACGGCACCGCTGGGTACCTAACCATTTATTTATAATTGAAAAGCAAATTGACTCATGTACGTCTGACGCCATTCGGCGATGATTATTTACGTGTCCCTACGGGTGTACCGCGGGCACGTTTGGCGTGCTCAAGTGAGTGCTGGTGGTATGATGCTTACAGTGCTCCTGCTAGTTTTGTGGCGTAGTGATATACAAGTAGCAATTGAAGGAGTTCTGGCTGCTTGCCACCCAGAAGCGATGGAAGCGACAGGGTTATGGCCGCCTTTTGGCAGAAGGCTTTAAGTGGTTGTCTTGAAGCACTAAAGCTACTAAATTCTAGCAGGATGTGGCCCATATTCAATGTGGTACTGAAGACCTGCAATATCACGTCCCTGTGACACCTGTGTCGCAATGAGGTGTTGTACATTGGCCATCCTCTAGTTGAGGCTGTGTCAGTTGAGTGCAACCAGTTCTAAGTATAGTGAGGATGACTTACCTTTGTCGGTGATAATGATTTGGTATGTTTCATAAAGACATAAAAGACATAAAAGACCAGTGCAACTATGAGCCACAAGGGCCCTTCTTGGTTGCACTATGTATACTGAACCAGTTGCCCACCAAATCTGTCAATCAACCCTCCCTGGAATACAGAAAAACAAGCCCCCTATTCTTATAATGATTGTCTGTGCCGTTTTTAAAGATGTTCAGTATGTTGCTACTGACAATTGTTCCTGGCAGCTGGTTCCAGTGTTCTACTACCCTGTTGGTGAAGAAAGACTGTCTTAACCTTGTCCTGCTGTGATTAACTTTAATTTTGAATTGATGACCTCTAATTGCATCATTTCTGTTAAATTCAAACATTTCCCCGAGATATCCCTGTTCCTGACCATGAACAAATTAAAAAACCTCGATGAGATCTCCTCTCAGCCTTCTATATCTAAGTGGAAACATATTAAATTTCTTCAATCTTTCCTCATATGCCAGGCTGCCTATACCATTAACCATTTTTGTTGCCCTCTTTTGTACTCTCTCTAAAAGCCAACAATCTTTCTCATAACTAGGGACCAAGCTTGGGCACAGTATTCTAAATGTGGCCTGACATATGCACAGTAAAGCTTCCTGATGACCTCCTCACTTTTGTATGCCACATTCCTCTGTATCGCCCCAAGCATTCTTAGTGCCTTCTTCCTGGCTTCTTTGGTCTGTTCTGATGCCCCCAATTTTGTGTTCAAAATAACACCTAAGTCCTTCTCCTGCTGAGTCACAGATAGTACTTCGCCATCCATCAAGTATGGCGCCTTCATATGCTGCCTACCTACATGCATGACTTTGCACTTATCAAAATTAAACTTCATTTGCCATTTTTCGGACCACTTCACAAGCTCGTCTAAGTCGTTCTGCAGCAAAACCTGCTCATTGTGCCCTGTTATTGCCCTAAAGATCTTCAAATCATCCGCAAATTTCAAAACCTTACTGCTTAGGCCACATTCAATGCTATTCACAAATATAATGAACAACAGTGGCCCCAGTACCGACCCCTGAGGGACTCCACTAAGAACATTTTGCCATGATGACTTTGTACCATTAAGCATCAATCCCTGCTGTCTATCTGAAAGCCACAACTCAATCCATTTTAGGATGCTACCTGCAATGCCATGGACCTGAAGCTGCATCATTAACCGTTTATGGGGTACCTTGTCAAAGGCCTTACTAAAGTCAAGATATGCTACATCAACCTGATTTCCCTGATCAAATTGTTCTGTAGCAAAATTAAAAAAGTCCAAGAGATTTGTGAGACACGATCTCCCTTTTCTAAACCCATGTTGAGTATCTTGAATCAATCTGTTTCCTTCCAGAAAACTAACTATTCTATCTTTGATAATTGATTCGAGTACCTTGCAGACTAGGGATGTGAGGCTTACTGGCCTATAATTTTCAACTTTCCCTCTTTCTCCTTTCTTGAAAATAGGAACTACATTTGCCCTTTTCCAATCTGTTGGAATTTCATTTTGTGAAACTGATCTACAAAATATTATACTAAGTGGAATTGCCAGTTCCTTTTCAGCTTCCCGCAATACCCTAGCATAAATTCCATCAGGTCCTGCTGCCTTGTTTGGCTTTATTTTTCTGATATAATTGAAAACAACATCACTATCAATGAAATCAACATTGTGTATCTGATCACCTGTCACTGAACTGTGGTTCACGGTTGGCAAATTTGTCACATCCTCCACTGTAAACACTGATTTAAACTGCTTGCTCAGCTCCTCAACCATCTCACCATCCTCACTCAATATAGTCCCATTTACTTCCAGTGGACCAATTGTGCTTGAAACTTTACTTAGCTTGTAGAAACTAAATAACTTTTTACTGTCCCCATTACAGTTCCTAGCCAAATCCAATTATTTTGCCCGCCTTGCTGCTCTGGTTTTCTGCTTCACAGCATCTCTAGCTTTTTGATACGACCTTAGATTTACGATATTTGAAGCTTCCTTAAATACTCTAAATGTATCTTTCTTAACCTTAATTGATCTACTCAAATCTGGTGTAAGCCATGCTGGCTTTCCTACCCTTCTTTTGCGCCTTTGCTTTTGGAGGACATGTCTAATCTGAATGTCCCTTAAGTAAGATTTGAATTTTTCCCAAATTTCACAGGCATTTATATGCAAAAATTATTCCTCCCATTTGATGGCACTTAAAGCCTCTCTCATGGAGTCAAAGTCTGCCCTGTTAAAATTTGGAATCTTTGCCAAGTTATCCTTGATTGTCCCTGCTATTTGTACCTTAAATCTCACTATGTTATGGTCACTTCTTCCCAGAGATTCTCCTACAGTCAAGTTTTGAACTAAATCACTTAAATCTGAGAAGACAAGGTCCAAGAATGAGCCCTGCCTGGTTGGTTCCATTACAAACTGGTGTAAGAACAAGTCCTCCTCAAGGCATTTCCTAAACAGTTTACATGATGGGGAGCCAACACCAACATTTTCATATCCTTTTAGATTAAAGTCACCAAGAATAAGGCATTTCCTCTGAAAGTTTCTACTGATTTCCTCACAAATCACCTTATCGAGCTCCAGTTGCTGAGAACGTGGCAAGGTTCCTGATCGATACAAAGCTCCAATCCTCAGTTTATTGCTGTTGCCTCTTCCCACAGCAACATCAAGCCAAATGGACTCCACATAAACATTTTTTACCCCATCTGCTACTTTCTGAGAACTGTATAAGCTATTCACATAGAGCATTACACCACCCCCTTTCACTGCTGGACCCCTATTGCATGAAAACGTATTGTATCGCTGGATCTCGTAGTCCTGCAAGTTATCCCCAAAATATCCCTCACTGACCCATTCCTCAGTAATGCAAACACAATCTGGTTTCTCCTCAGCAATATAACACTTGAAATCATCAAATTTGGATCGAATGCTCTGAGCATTAAGTATCATACACTTAACAAAAGTTCCATAACCCTCTTTGGCTTTTTTCATGTTGAGTAGCTCTATCATCTCTGGATGAGCTACCACTCTGCCCCCTTGATCTACTGCTACCCCTATTTGCTGACTGAAGTGTTTGCAAGACTTCTCTCTCTATCAGCTGCATCCCCCATGACCTGCCTAGTTTCCCTGTTTCCTATTGAGAGCCTCCTCATACCTATTGCTGAGCAATTCAACTCCTCTCTTGCTCAAATGTAACCCATCTAATGCAAACATTTCAGTCCTCCCCCAGAAATCCCCCCCCACAAATCCAAGAACCCCACCCCAAGTTCCTTACAAATCTTGGCCACCCTGGTATTCAGCCCAATGGCCCTCGAGTACCACTCTATGCTTGCGTTAACCATAGGGAGGATGGATGTTACCATTCCTCGTTTCCTACTCACAGCTAACCTACCTATCAAAGCCCTATACTCTTGTATTGTGTCCTCTGTTTTTGCTTTTCCTACATCATTTACACCAACCTGCACAATTACTGTTGTGCTCTCTCCACTACCCTTCATCACTCCTTCTATCCTATCACCAACATCCTTTACCTGGGCCCCTGGGTAGCAAATACGAGTCCGTTTGTTGGGGTTCCTGCTACAAAAAGTACGGTCCATGTACCTCACTCTTGAGTCCCGTATAACTAAAACTTCCCCCTCTCTATCATCAGCTACCTGGTCGTTCCTATCTTCCTCCTTAGCAGCATTACTATCTCTCTCTTGCAGTACCTCAAATCTATTATTAGTTTCAATGCCTTTGTCAATTTTCCTTAAAGCTAGTCTCGTACTCTGGCGTCTAGCTACTTTCCACTCTCTACTATCATGGTCCATACTATCTCCACCCCTATCACTCCTAGACTCCTGCACCTGGCTGACATTTCCTATGGTGGGCCCTGCCACCAAGCACTTCAGACGCTCCACCTACCTTGCTAACATATCTACTTTCTTACTCAAGTCCCCAATGACTACCATACACTTACACTTCCCACAGTCACCTTGCATTTTTATTTTTATTTTTATTTTTAAATAAAGTTATCCCGCCTCCCACCAGCTACAAACTCCGACTAAACCAAGCTAAAATTAAAAAAAGCCTAGATACCTTTGCAATTACACCAGTATATTGCAAATATACCTAGTGGTAATTTAAGCTCACTATTTTAGTCCTAAGCTCTATCTTAAACTTAAACACCAAAAAGACACTGACGTTTTCCTCTACACTACAGAAACCCAAGCCACGGGACCGAGCAACCCGTCTACAAAGCGTTCACGTGGCTGACCGATAATTCTAGAAGCTACCTAGTGTAATTTAAGCTCACTATTTTAATCTTAAAGTCTATCTTAAACTTAAACACCAAGGGGACGCAGACTTATTCCTCTATGCTAACAGAAACCTAAGCCACGTGGCCGCTCCACCCGTCTACAAAGCGTCCACGTGGCCGATCGATAATTCTAGAAGCTAAAAATCTGCTTGTTAAAAAGAAACTTATGAGATAAAACTATGCAAATATATGCACAGAAGTAATTGCTAAATACCTTCCACCAGCTGCAAACTCCAACTAAATCAAACTAAACACTAATATAATCAAAAACCTAGATACCTATACAATATCACCAGGACAAGAAGATATACCTAGTGTAATTTAAGCACACTATTTTAGTCTTCAACTCTATTTTAAACTTAACCACCAAAAAACAAAACAAACTTATTCCTCTGCACTACACTGAAAAAAAAATTGACTAACGATGACAAAAACTAAGGGAAATACGAGCAAAAAAACCAAGAGTACTAACCATGCCTACTAACGGATTCACCGACAGGGTTAGGTGCTGCAACTAATTGGCATAAATGTCTTTGTCATTGCCTTGGTGCCCTACCAAGCAACTAAGAAGAAAACTAAGCTCGCCAACCACACCGACTATTGCTGGGGTTGTCCTGTTTGTATCCTCCTTAGTCACTAAGGTCAATCAACTAAAACAACTAACCAATGCTACCAACATCTTACTGTCTTTGCTTTAGTGATGTCTTAGTTCTGGACATAGTTAGTTGAATTGGTAAAGCATTAGTAAGGCCAGTTTGTAGCTGTGTTGGTCAATTCCCTAGTTGAGTTTGCTGGTAGTATTAGATGTCTTGGTTAGTAGTCATGGTTTTGCTCGTAGTAAGAATGCTCCAGAACACGAGGCCTCTGCCACGACGGCCGCCATTATTGTATCAAGACTGGCGCTGTGCATAGCGCTGCGCTGCCAAGCTCATAATCGCTTTTGTTTAATTACGTGCATATTTCATCGTTCTAGCTGTAGCTCTAGCTTCCATCGTTCTTCATCGTTCTCATTCTGCATTGTCTGTGCAAGGTGAGTGTTTTGCCTGTGTGCATGTTTCTTAGTCGAGTTAGTGTAGGTACCTACTTGAGTATCTCAATGGATCTAAATTCGCCAATTTGGGTTGGAAACTCCACATACCAGAAGTGTTCTAAATATAAATCGGATGTTGACCTGTCCATTGCGATCTTCTGTCGGTCTGTGTCAGTACATCCGAGAGATAAGTGCATGATAGCACACTAGGTGTGAATGCATAAAGCACACCAGACATGAATGGCATTCAATCAGGGACGGTTACAATGGGGGCCACTGGGGGAATGCGCCCCCCCCTCCAGAGGAAGGTGGTGCCCCCTCTGGGAAGGCTTGAGTGCACCCCTGAAAATTTTCAGTTGAATGCATTCTTCTGAAAGGAAAATGCTCTCTCTTTGAAATAGAGTCACCCCCCCCCCCAACTTCCTTTTGCCAGGTGGTAAATTTCCAGTTTAAGGTAATTTCTGTTTTCTTGGAATTTTATTTTTTAAATGCAGTGTTTTTAATATGCTGAACATGATGTAACCACTCATTTCCTCTGCAAATGCATACTTGTCAGCTGACAGGAAAACTAACACCCAAAAAGTGGCTTGGAGTTGGGTAATATACCTAGCATAGCAAGTAATGTTCAAAATATAGAAGAAAAGATGTAACATAACCTAACCTAACCTAGCCTAACCTTCCATGCAAGAAATCAAATTCTTTGGTAAATTCGTGCTCTAAGGTGTTTTTTTATTTACCTTTGGAATACCACGTTTATGAAGGTGACTATAGTCACCTTCATAAACGTGGTATAATATAAGTATATAACGTGGTATATATAACGACATAAATGTGGTATATAACGTGGTATATAAGATTATGGGACCATGTATTTTCTGTGCAAATGCTTACTTTTCAGGTATAATAATGGCAAAAAAGGCTTTGAGTTAGGTAACAGCATAAAAAGAAATGTTAAAAAAAGAAATCAAAATGCAATATAACATACCCTAACCTAACTTAACATAACATACCTTTGGAGAAAAACCAATAATTTTTTTGTTTAATGTATAAAAATTCATTTTCTGATAACTCTCAAAATTTAACAAGAAACCTAACCTAACCTAAGTTGCTTTTGAAGACAAAAATATAAATTATTTTTCTGAAATTTTTTCTGATAAAAAACCGAAAATTTTCAGTATTATTGTGCTTTAAGGTGGTAACAAGAAAAGTTTTTGCATGCATTTGCTTCCATAAAGCAAACAAATGGGTTAGGTTTGGTTAGGCTACGTTAGTTCAGGCTTTTTAGCCTTGACAGTTTTTCAAATTTTTAAAACAATTTTTGTAGTTGCATTTGCACAGAAAATAAGTGGTCCCATCATCTTAGTCACCTTCATAAACATAGTATTCTGAATATTTTTTTTTAAAACCCTAAAACATATAATAAAGACATAATATAAAAAACCCTAAAACATAATATAATAAACATAAAATAAAGACCAATTCTTTTTAATGGAAAATTTCCTAACAATTTTTTCCCAAAAATTTTAATGACAGCCCAAACATAACCTCAGCCTAGCCTGAACTGTTTTTGAAGACTCAGTAAAAAAAAAATCAAGTCAAGAACAGAATATGGTTCTTTACATCTGACACCCAAGTAAAAATGAATTGGGATACACTGAAGTATACAAATGATTATAAAAAGTAGCCAAATGCTCATATTATTAAGTAAAATAGTATCAAAAATCGGTCTAATATATTTCGGGCGTGACCCTTCTTCGGTAACAATAAACATACAGAGACATTTTACGCACAGGATTTTACGCACATGCTATATATATTAAGCCGTCTACCAATATTGACGAAATCATCATCTGCGTCCAAGTATTTAAATTACAACATAACAAAGGGCATTGTAACAATTACATGTGATGCGACACTAACAGAGCTAAAATGTTCGTCGTTTCCATAGACACCCTCTGTATACACCTACCCTATGCCTTTCTATATACACATATCCGTGATACGTCAGTGCTCTCGAAGTGTTCGCGTGTGTGGATGAACGAGTGTGTAAGTGAGTGAGGGAACACGTGGGTGCGTACATGGTGAAGTCGGCGAGTGCATGTGACGTCTGTTCAGTGTCATGCTGTATAGGGAACTGGCTTTAAAAGGGTCCATGATGCTACCATTGTGTTTAGGGGGAATTTTGGTTCCTGATTTCAATGGATTCTGCAATTTTGAGTTCTGCCAAGTCTTTACAAGTCCGCAAGATTGTGATGCTGAGCGTTGTTGGAGTGATGGTGCTTTCTGGGTGATTTGTGGCGAAATGCTCTCCAAAAGGGGTGTTTTTCGTTTCGTTCTTTGCGTCTCTGATGTGTTCCATGTATCTGTCCCTAACCATGCGTGTGGTTTCCCCAATATAGGTTATGGGTTCGTTGGGTTCGTATGGGTTGTAGGTTATGATTTCGTCAATATTGGGAGACGACTTAATATATATAGCATGTGCGTAAATTGTCTCTGTATGTTTATTGTCTCCGAAGAAGGGTCACGCCCGAAATATATTAGACCGATTTTTTATCCGATTTTACTTAATAATATGACCATTTGGTTGCTTTTTATAATCATCTTCAATTAGACTATGCTCAACACAGCTCTCCGCAACATTATCAACACTGAATTATCTCTAGATACTTCAGGTGTCATAGGTGTCATAGGTGCCATGTAAGTGTCATATATGACACCTACCTCAGTCACATACTGTTGCAGGGTGAAGGGTGTTGTAGTGTTGTTTTAAAGATCATATTGTTTTCCATTACCTTCCAGAGCAATCTCAATGTACTTCTTGTTGCCGAAGAACCTGGCGCTTTAACACCCAATCAGTTTCAGTATGATTGTGCCTTGAGATCAGTATGATCAGTATGATTTCAGTATGATTGTGCCCTGAATGAGAGGTTTTACACACATTTTATCTCCATGTAGCAAAGAAAATGGTTACATTTGTTTGGCTAAGTTAGGCTTTTAAGTTTTTTTTTAATTTAAAAATTAACATTCAAGAAGTTCTTCACAAAGCAGGTTAGCGCTAGGTTAGTTTTTATCTTTTGACATGGTATGTTAAGCCAGGTACGTTAGGTCATGCCACATTTTTTTGTTGAATAACATGATTTTTAATGCTACATTACCCAACTCAATGCCCCCTTTTCTGGTATTATTTTACCTGCCAACTGAAAACTGAGCATTTACAGAGGAAACAAGTGGTCACATAATGTGAATCACATTCATAAGTATTGAGTTGGGAAAAGAAATTCCAAGAATTTAATAATTACCTTCAAGAACAATTTCTTCTTAGTTCCCTGGGTCTAAGCATGGGCATACACAAGGCCTACCTTTGGGCCAATTGACAATGACTTGCAAAAATAAGGGCTGCTACAATCTCTGAACACCCACAGAGATACCCACTTAATCATTGGTGCAGATTTTTGAAAATGTTTGTGAATGCACACTACATGAAGGAAATGGGTGGGCCAAAATGGATTGGAAGGCATACCACATAGTGTCCCATGTTAAAAGTCTACATTATTCGGAGGGCACAGCCAAGATTGATGGGCAAGTGCCCTCTCAAAGACACACCAAGCTATACCCCTGTATCTAATTTGAAACTAATTTGAAAATTTGCCCCACATACCTACTCATTTGAAGTTCGTATTTGTGGTCATTCTCAACTGATCCTGGATAAAAAAACAACATAATGCACTATTGTATGAGGCTTGGAAGTGCAGTGTTAAAATAATTTGTTTTCGTTAGGTGTGAGATGTCGAAATGAGTCCAGTAGGATGTCGAAATTTGCCACGGAAACGACATAACCTACCATAATAAGTTCTTCAAACACAATTTAGATTCGAGAGCACGCTCATATGTGCGCGTTTTTCTTTTGTTTTGAGATACCTCATTTAGGGGAAAATATTTTAGTGATAGCAATATATAATATATATCCTTATCAACTGATGTTGTATAGCAGTCCACATCGTAGGCAGGCAATCCTACCTGGAACGGTGCTAATAAATGTTTGTGCATCAAAATCCACAATGGTAAGCATCAGCATGATACTTATCAACAAGAGACTTAGAAATTAGATATCAAGACTATATAACGACTGGTCACGAAGTACGATGTCAATACTCCGTTGGGAAGGATGTCAGTTCAGTGTTCAGAAAGTGGTATATACCACCCTACTTCACGAATAATTTATCATTGTGGAAGTGCCGTACCTACCCTCAAAATGGTGGTTGACATTTTGGTTAAATTTGTCCTTTAAGGTGCATTTGAGACCTGGAAGTAATGATGATTATTAACATGGTGATGATCTGGCCATTCATTTATGGGTATTATTGCAGTCTGGGTCCTTCACAAAATTGCACGTTTTTCCTCAGTGAGGCAAGAAAAGAGGGTAATATTGCAGTTTAAGTTGCTCGGGAAAGAAGTTTTGCACACATTTTACCTCCATAAATCAAACACAGTCGTTAGGCTAATTTAGGGTAGGTTAAGGTATTTTGCTTGGATCTTCTTTATTTTTAAGGTGGTAAAAAATTGTTCTTTAAGAAGAGGTTAGGCAGGAAATTTGTATTTTTGTTCCAATATGGCACTTTGAGGAAAATATATTGTTGAAACGTGTTTCTGAGTATCAGTAAGATAATGCGACTATTTCCTTCCTTTGTAAATGAGACTGAAATTTGTATTATATTGAAATTCTTTTTACCTACTGGTTTGACATGGCTGTCTACCAGCTGCTAGATTTCCCCTCCCCCTTATTTTAGATTGCCTGTGGTATGCAAATGATATGTCCTGCCAATGCAAGCTACTGTAAGCTATCACCATGAATAGTTCCATGAGTACATACTTCAGTAATGCAGTCCAAATCCATCTTTTCACTGATCATGCAGTCGTGAAGCGCTGGTTGCGTCATTTTCTGGCCATAGTAAGCTCGATTTTATTCCCGACATTCCCTGCATTTAATGAAAAATCCATTGATCCAAGCTTATTGCTCCTTGCATTGCCAGCGAGGTTAACACTCATCGTATCGGATTGTCTTCTGTTCCTACTTTCTCCAGCCCTGTGCTGCACTACATCTGCCACTTTCCCACATGGCCTTCTTTGTTCACTGCTGTTTGCTACACAGGAGCTCTTGATACTCTGGTTGTGATTGTGGTTTGTTTTAATTGTTACATTGCGATATTTTTGCCGTTAGTTATGAATGTGTCCTTCCCCCCCCCCCTAAAAAAAAAAGAAGAAAAAAAAAGCAAAGTACATCCGAGCAATTTCTGTTGTTGTTTTTTTGCACCATTTATCGCAAAGTAGCTGCCCCGATAGCTCAATTGGCTAGAGCGCTGGCCTGCATTGGTCTCTCCTGTCCTGGCAAGATGGGGTCCGAGTCGCTGCACGCGCTCGCATTTAGCCCCGATCGGGAGGGTCAGTTGGCAACTGGTGCGATAAGGCCGGGGACGAGCTACCGTGTCGGTGCATTGGTGGAAAGTTAAACTCAGTCGAAATTCTGCCGTCAAACTGGATTTTACAGATCGGGTGGTAGGGCCAAGGTTCGCGCAACAAGCTCTGCTCAGCAATATAACCATGGTCCATAAGCCACCCCAGCAAGGATTCGGATTAGATTTCTTCCTTTTATTAAATTCCCTACTAGACGGTCACAATCTTGAATTTCAGGCAATAAACATGCTTCAGTGTTTGCTTTGTAATATCGAGTTTCATGACGGACACAAATATTGCAAGCATTCAAGAGCACATGAAGGTGACCCAAGATTATATTTGGCATGTGACAAATGTTCACGTATATGTCGAAGAGTCGACCTATTCAGAAAACATTATCGTTGGCATGAAATGGTGGAAAGGAGGGATGAAAAAACATTGTCAGAATTTGAAATGGAACCAGAAAGCAATGATGGTGACCATAGTGGATGTGGCATAGATACTGCAGATTGTTCAGCAGTGACACCAACCCTCTTGGAACAGGAGTAATCAGAACAATCCACAAAAGCAGCTCCATTGATGTGGCAGACTTCATTATGTCTCTGCAAGCTAAGGCTGTTCCTAAAACCATATGTCAAAGCATAGTGAGTAAAATGAAAGACATATGTCAAGCTGTAGTGACTGAATGTGATGATATGACAAACAAAACCCAAATGCGCAGCCATCAGAAATATTAGGAAATGTGAGCACTATGAGGGAACTGAGAAAGATCGACACGAGTCACAAGCTCATGCGTCACGCGAAGGTTGAAAAGGGAATGTCCATGATATTAGCAACGCATTCGCATTCGCATTCAGCATCCTATTCGCATACTCTCCGAATTCGTTCATTTTTCAGGATATGATCTCTGTCGCTTGCAAAAGTAAGGCAAACAACGATTCTTCAGTAGAAAGAGCGGTTCGATCTCCAGAGGTCCAGAGAGGTCACTCGGGTCAAAAAAGGTGTACCGTATAAAATTCGAAGTATTTCACTTAGCCGAATGATTCCAACGCCTAGATGTCCGCTGTCCATCAAAGATGCAGCACGTCGAATTACGTGAACTTCAATGTCACAGTTTGACCTAAGGTCAGCGAAGTTGGTTTTACTCATGCACTATATCTATTTACGGGGTACCGAATAAAATCATGGTGACACATTGGATATACCTGATTTTTGCAGGTCATAGTCTACATAGCACGTACATAGAGCACATCAATCAAAATGACCCATTATGGCCACTGATTCATCACCGTTCGCCAAAAAAGAACAAAAATGCAACTATACCAAATTCTTGTGTACCCAATAATTTCCGCAAAATTTTACTTGGCACGACGAAAAAGCACCCAGACATTGGTTATGGCCCATGGATGTAGCACATTGAAGCATCTGGCCTACAATCTCATAGTTTGACCTATGTTCGCAAAATACTGTTTTGACCATGTATTATTGCCATCTACGGGGTACCTGATAACACCCTCCTAAATACATTCATTGGATGGACATTAGCGCCAAAAAATCTCCCATCGGAAAATAAAACAGCACATCCAAGCATGTCACCTTAAAGCTCACCATTTGACCTCAGGTCAAATGGTCAAAATAGCGTCCCATTCAACAACGCATTCAGAAACGAATTCACCAATGTTCTCCGATTCGTCTGAAAATTAGACACAACCTTCGCAGACATACCCGTACATGCATCCCGAAACCATTTTCTGCTACGACGAACCATTTCGCCTTCAGAGGCGAAAAGGTCAGCCAGGTCAAATCTGGGGAACCGCATAACTTGCCGGAGAATTCACTTATTGGAATGATTCAAACGCTTGTGCTACCGCTATCAGGGTGGCATGCAGACACTAAGTCAACTGGTCACTCGAGGTCACCATTAGACCTCAGGTCAACGAAGACTTTAACATTACACGCGATGGGAAAATCACGGTGTACCGAATACAATTTTCCTAAGTACATTTATCGGATGGATATTAGCGTCGAATAATCGCCCACCGCGGAAGGACGCAGCACATCCGAGCTTGTGCCCGTCAGCGCAAGCGTTTGACCTCAGGTCAGGTTTTATGAAATTCAGAAAAAGAAAGTAGTCCACTTGGATACCGTATGTGGGCCAAACGAACCATTGAATGTAGACTATCTCAACACTTATGCATGCACTAGCAACACAAGAAGCAGCACACTGCGTGACCTGACCTCTATCGATGACGCATTTCATCAGGTAGCACTAGCGTCCCATTCAACAACGCATTCAGAAACCATTTCACTAATGTCCTCCGATTCGTCCTAAAATTTGACACAACCTTCCCAGACATATCCGTACATGCATACCGAAACCATTTCCTGCTACGACGAACCATTTCGCCTTCAGAGGAGAAAAGGTCAGCCAGGTCATACGCTGACCTGAGGTCAAACGCTACGCTGACGGTCACATGCTCGGATGTGCTGCGTCCTTGCTCGGTGGGCGATTATTCGACGCTAATATCCATCCGATAAATGTATTCAGGAAAATTGTATTCGGTATACCGTGATATTCCCATAGGGTGTAATGTTACAGTCTTCGTTGACCTGAGGTCTAATGATGACCTCGAGTGACCAGTTGACTTGGTGTGCTGCATTCCACCGTGATAGCGGTGGCACAAGCGTTTGAATTATTCCAATAAGTGAATTATCCGGCAAGTTATGCGGTACCCCAGATTTGACCTGGCTGACCTTTCCGCCTCTGAAGGCGAAATGGTTCGTCGTAGCAGAAAATGGTTTCGGGATGCATGTACGGATATGTCTGTGAAGGTTGTGTCAAATTTTCGGACGAATCGGAGGACATTAGTGAAATGGTTTCTGAATACGTTGTTGAATGGGACGCTAGTGCTACCTGATGAAATGCGTCATCGATAGAGGTCAGGTCACGCAGTGTGCTGCTTCTTGTGTTGCTGGTGCATGCATGAGTGTTGAGATAGTCTACATTCAATGCTTCGTTTGGCCCACATACGGTACTCAAGTGGACTACTTTCCTTTTCTGAATTTCATTAAACCTGACCTGAGGTCAAACGCTGACGCTGACGGGCATATGCTCGGATGTGCTGCGTCCTTGCTCGGTGGGCGATTATTCAACGCTAATATCCATCCGATATATCTATTTAGAAAAATTGTATTTGGTACACAGTGATTTTCCCCATAGGGTGTAATGTTAAAGTCTTCGTTGACCTGAGGTCTAATGGTGAGCATGAAGGTGACATGCTTGGATGTGCTGCTTTCTTGTCCGATGGGAGATTTTTAGGCGCTAATGTCCATCCGATGAATGTATTTAGGATGGTATCATCAGGTACCCCGTAGATGGCAATAATGCATGGTCAAAACAGTATTTTGCGAATATAGGTCAAACTATGAGATTGTAGGCCAGATGCTTCAATGAGCTGCATCCATGGGCCGTAACCAATGTCTGGGTGCTTTTTCGTCGTGCCAAGTAAAATTTTGCGGAAATTATCGGGTACACAAGAATTTGGTATAGTTGCATTTTTGTTCTTTTTTGGCGAACGGTGATGAATCAGTGGCCATAATGGGTCATTTTGATTGATGTGGTCTATGTACGTGCTATGTAGACTATGACCTGCAGAAATCAGGTATATCCAATGTGTCACCATGATTTTATTCGGTACCCCGTAAATAGATATAGTGCATGAGTAAAACCAACTTCGCTGACCTTAGGTCAAACTGTGACATTGAAGTTCACGTAATTCGACGTGCTGCATCTTTGATGGACAGCGGACATCTAGGCGTTGGAATAATTCGGCTAAGTGAAATACTTCGAATTTTATACGGTACACCGTTTTTGACCCGAGTGACCTCTCTGGACCTCTGGAGATTGAACCGCTCGTCCTACTGAAGAATCGTTGTTTGCCTTACTTTTGCAAGGGACAAAGATCATATCCTGAAAAAAATTAACGAATTCGAAGAGTATGCGAATAGGATGCTGAATGCGAATGCGAATGCGTTGCTAATATCATGGACATGAAAAGGGATATGTGGCACCCATTCCGTGCACCATAGAGGGACGATCAGAAGTGCATGTGCCCCAGTTCATCCCGCCAAGTGTGCAGTTGGTATCAATTATTGAGGAGACAGAGTTGCAAATGGATGTGCGATGCCAGCCTGGGGTGTACTGTGACATTTTTTTATGGATCTCAGCATCGAAGCAGTGCCGAATCTGGAGATATTCTCTTGATATTCTAATATGACGAGTTTGTGGTGTCCAATCCTGTGGGTAACAAGACAAGAAAGTACTCCATTGGTGTCATCTACTGTTCACAGTGGCAAACATGTTCAATAGGTCACAGCTTGCTAACATTTCTACGAGACCTTTCTAATGATAGTTTAATACAACGAAGAATGGCTCTTAGATGCTCCTGGGTTTTTTTTTTTTTTTTTTTTTATTTTATTTTTTTTTTTTTTTTTTTTTTTTTTTTTTTTTTTTTTTTTTTTTTTTTTTTTTTTTTTTTTTTTTTTTTTTTTTTTTTTTTTTTTGGGGTGGTGCGGGCGGGGGCCCTTCCCCTGGTTTCCCCCGGCCGCCCCTTTTTTTTTTTAATTAAAATATTTAATTTTTTTTTTTTTTTTTTTTTTTCTCCCCCTTTTTTTTTTAAGGTTGTTTGCTTTCTTTACAGACCTTTCTAATGATACATAATTTTGAACTGGAATCTTCGAAAACTGGAAATGTAGCGGTGGGGTGGGGGCAGAAACATTACAAAAATTAGTCAGCTGAGAACCGAAATCCCGACCTTGTCTCTTAGCATAGCTATTAGAGGTAGGACGTTCAGCCTTCACTTCATGACTGAACCTATGACTTCTCACGCAGAGAGATGCAGCTATGCAACGCAGAGAAACCAATTTTTTATACGGGCCTAATTTGGAAAAGAGTAGGGGACCAAATCTCCTCTTGAGGGAGAGGGTCGGCCGATCAGCGGCCGTTCCCGGGTTAACCTCGACACACAAAGTTACTCTTCCACTATTGGGAGTACATTCTCTTTAAAAACGTATGTTTGCAACATGCTTAATTTGACATGAAAAGTGGCATTCGTGCATCTTTTCGGTGCTTGCATGCTATTTTGCATTCTTCCCTAAGCTTTTGTTATTGCGTTAGAACATTTGGGAACAAGACAATGTGATCGCTTGTACTTTGCAAGAGCTCCTACGCAACATAAGCATGGATGTTCTTTCTCAGTCGGGCGTTCTCTGAGCAACTGGTATGCGATCTTTGTTCTCCCCTTTTCCAATAGCTTTGCTTTGACACCTTGATCATTTTCCATAATAAGCAAAGTTCAACTTTAGTTTGCTACATTATTTGACTGATGCTATTTTCGCAGACAACGCCATGAACTCGCTCCTGCGTGTGATGGGGGAGGAGGGCAGGCAGGTCTTCAGCGAGGGCGATGCACCATACCCGCACATTATCGAGGAGGAAGACGGATGGAGTGTAGTCGTTGAAGGGGAACATGTAGTGCGCGCAGCGAAACTGGAAGGAGCGGTCGGCTTATGGTGCGTGTCTCACTACATCCTGCACACAAAAAAACGGCGATGTCGGTGAGAAACACAAACTGGTTCATTCGAACGAAGGTCATGAACGTCCATTGCGAGATGGGCCTGGATAAATCAATCGTCAGGGACATAGAGAAGTGGGAAAAGTGCTAGACTTGCTAGCATCCCGCAGCCGCTATCCACCCTCGGCGCTCTCTTGTCTTGCATAGGTCACCAGCCGAAGAGGGGGCGGGGGGCGTCTGCGATCTCGAAAGAATGTTGTCTCGGTTTTGCTTGTGTGATTATCCAGGTTCTCTGTTTGACTGACGTGTGGGTTGTCATGCAAGGAGTCGCATGAGGCTCCGAAGGCTGTGCTAATCATGTGATATTCTAGTCTAGAGTCATCGTATTGTCATTCAACATGCAAACATTGCTATTCGACATTCTTTTGAATAGCATTGCTATTCAGCATAGGATCGAATCAGATCAGAGTTTGAAGCCATCGAGCCCGTTCTAACCTTTTTTACATGTGATGGCATGGATAGGTCATTTCGGCACAGTTGTTTAACATCCGTTTTATTTTTCATAGAATACACTTGCAACTTTTTGACTGTGGCTATTGGGAGATCGACGTCTGCACGCCGGGTCACGGCGCCATACCCCTGCGGCAGAAGTGGTACGGAAGCAAATGAAAACAAACCTGACATACTGTATGTAGTCCTGCAAAATTGTATGAAGGCTTTTGTTAACCTTTGTCACACTCTGCGAACCTCCTACTATATGTTCGCATGTACATATTGCTTAATCGCCGCCCATGTAAATATACTTCAGTTGAGGCTTCTTGAATTACACTTCGGCGGTGCTTTACCAATAATGACGAGTGCGAACGTATAGTGCACTGATCACCTGACAGGTAGCGAACGTTATGCTTATTTTCCCTATACTTATCCGATATTGTTCGTTTGTCTCCAATCAGTAGTAACCTTGCTACAGTTGCACCTGCCTCTTACGTGTCCAATTACATGGCACACCGATGAACGGCTAAACCACGTAACACTGACAGATATTCATAGAACCGATAGAAGTCCTTGCAGGGAAAATATGGCAAGCCATGCATTGGCTACCGGTACATCAAGTATCAGTGGCAGATCCAAACACGCGCTTCAATGGCGGCTTAGTGGAGGGATCAAGTCCCTCTCCTCCCCCCAAAAAAAAAAAAAAAAATCAACCGATTATGAAAGAATGTTGGGTTTCAATGGGGTCCCCCTTTGGGTTTCAATTTATTTTCACCTTCGAACTAAATCAAAACATACCTGTCTACCTAAGAACTAAATCAAAACAAACGTTGGGATGCATTTTCCGTACAGGAGAATGTCACTTACCTACTGCAATCAAACCTCTTGGGGGCATGGTATCGTAACCCCTCCCACGGTCCGCCACAATGAGGAAGAATATGGCTGCAATGTAGGCTTTGCTGAGACGTGCATGGTCTGATGGACGTGGGCCTTACTGAAACGTGCATGGGTTGGATTTGGCGCCGCCTGCAGTGTTTCGACAGCAGATGTCGCATAATATCAACAGCATCGGAAACATCTCCGGCCGTCGCTGTTGCCACGGGCACGAAAATATCTCACTACTGAGGTCTTGGAAAATCGGTTCCAAGTGCTTGGTGGGATTAAGCAACCTCGAAGGTGGGTTGTAACCCTACCAGCCCATAACCGGACCTCCTACCCATCCTATACTCCGAATCGCCCACGTTGATTGTCGCATAATTTGCCTTTTGTTAGTCAAAGTATTTTTCGTTATTACTGGTTGTACCCATGGTTGGTCATACTAGTATATGTGTTGGTACTCTTCGTTGGCTATCTTACTTTTCTTCGTTAGTGTCATTAGTATACATGGTTAGTCGTATTAGTACCGTTGATTGTTCGCCTTAGTATTAACCTTATTGCTTTAGTCGGTCCAGGCTGTTTACCTGTTGGTTACGTTGGTCGCCTCGGTTAATACCTTATTATCCTTGGTTAATCGCCTTAGTACCCGGGGTTAGTTACCTTTATACCCTTCAATGTTTCCTTAGTACCATTGGCTCGTAGCCTTAGTGAACTTGGTTAGTCCTGGTAGTAGCCCTAGTTAGTTATGTTGGTTTTCATAGCTGGTTATATTAGTTCCCTTGGTTAGTCATATTAGTACCCAATGTTAGTTCAGTTAGTCGAACCCTTAGTTTTAGCCATAGTTCCCTTAGTTTTAGCATTAGTTCCCTTGGTATTGCCTTGGTTTTTGCGTTTGGACAAAATGACTACCAACGTTGACTTAGTCACGTTCGTCAATTTTTTTTCAGTGCAAAAAAAAAAGCCAAAGGGGCGCCCCCCCCATCTATAAAAAGTCCACGTAGCCGATCGATAATTATAGAAGCTACCTAGTGTAAGTTAAGCTCACTATTTTAATCTTCAACTAAAACACCAAGCAGACACAAACTTATTCCTCTATGCTAACAGAAACCTAAGCCACGTGGCCGCTCCACCCGTCTACATACGTCCACGTGGCCAATCGATAATTATAGAAGCTTAGAATACCTAGGATAAGTCTAATATACTCAATTTAAACAATATAACCGCTCCTTCTGAACCTAGGCCTACAATAGAACAAATCCTCCCTCCACTAACCACCTGTGCCCAATCTTTTACTCACGGTTTTCCGTCGTCACGGGAGCGCAAAAACACGACCGGTCGCGACGAGGGCAGAGCAGTGAGTGGGATACCGTTGGTTTCATGTGCATACCGTTGGTTTGATGTTGTGGGTGTGGTTGGAGTGTAGTGTCCATGTGTTCTGGTGATGCTGACGTATGTGGCGTTGTAGAAGTGCTTTCCAATCATCTACCGAATATTCCATACTGGGGTAAGTGTGAAATGCTAAGGCTTGCTTCGCGAGCCGATCTGCTTCTTCGCCACCTGTGATATTAGCGCGGCCCGGAATACAGAGGAAAGAAATGCTCTTGTTTACATTATGGGCCACGATTTGTTGGATTCTGTCAATTACTGGATGTGGACAGTCGTGGGTATTGCTAATCGACTGAAGGACGGATTTGGAATCTGATAAAATTGCTACGTTTCTAGCTTTACGACAATAACAAGTTCGAAATCCCTTGGTAAACATGTGAACTGCGGGGTGTAAAGGTGACCGATCGGCCGTGGAGCGCTGAAGGTCACAGGGTTTTGTTGGTGCGGTGGCGCGACGGTGTGGCATGGCAGCCGATCTCGGCCTCATTTGACCCTGAAAACATTGACTTAGGACCACAAAATGCATGCGGAAGCTAGTTCGCTACAGCCGTAATCTACCCTACCAATCTTATGCTATTAGCTTCAGTAGTTACCGAGACCTTAAGGAGAAGGTTGGAATGCGCCCCCTCCTATGGGCGTCATGTGAGGAGGTCCTCCGGCACGCGTGTCAGCACATGTCTGGTAGTATGTTCATTTTCCAAAAGTGTGAAAAGTGGTAGTTTCAACAGGTTTATCCCACTATTTAAACACTATGACACAATTTTAGCACTATGAGTCCATTGGCATGAACATGGAACAACTGTTTTCTTTTTGCTAGGGGTCACACACGGAGCCCAAGCATTTCCGTTTTTGTACTTTAGGATGTTTTGTTGTTGAAAATCAATCAAAATACCTAACTAACCTGTCTACCACGTCGGCCACACTAACCTGTCGGACACGTCTACCACGTCGGCTACACTAACCTGTCGGTGACGTCTACCATGTCGGCCACACTAACCTGTCGGCCATGTCTACCACGTCGGCCACACTAACCTGTCGGTCACGTCTACCACGTCGGCCACACCAGCCTGTCGGTCACGTCTACCACGTCGGCCACACTAACCTGTCGGTCACGTCTACCACGTCGGCCACACTTACCTGTCGGTCACGTCTACCACGTCGGCAACTCTAACATGTCGGTCACGTCTACCACGTCGGCCACACTAACTTGTCGGTCACATCTACCACGTCGGCAACACTAATATGTCGGTCACGTCTACCAGGTCGGCCACACTAACCTGTCGGTCACGTCTACCACGTCGGCCACACTAACCTGTCGGTCATGTCTACCACGTCAGCAACAGCAATCTGTCGGTCACGTCTACCACGTCGGCCACACCAGCCTGTCGGTCACGTCTACCACGTCGGCCACACTAACCTGTCGGCCATGTCTACCACGTCGGTCACACCAGCCTGTCGGTCACGTCTACCACGTCGGCCACACTAACCTGTCGGTCACGTCTACCACGTCGGCAACACTAACCTGTCGGTCACGTCTACCACGTCGGCCACACTAACCTGTCGGTCACGTCTACCACGTCGGCAACACTAACCTGTCGGTCACGTCTACCACGTCGGCCACACTAACATGTCGGTCACGTCTACCACGTCGGCCACACTAACCTGTCGGTCACGTCTACCACGTCGGCCACACTAACATGTCGGTCACGTCTACCACGTCGGCCACACTAACCTGTCGGTCACGTCTACCACGTCGGCCACACTAACCTGTCGGTCACGTCTACCACGTCGGCAACACTAACCTGTCGGTCACGTCTACCACGTCGGCCATACTAGCCTGTCGGTCACGTCTACCACGTCGGCCACTCTAACATGTCGGTCACGTCTACCACGTCGGCCACACTAACCTGTCGGTCACGTCTACCACGTCGGCCACACTAACCTGTCGGTCACGTCTACCACGTCGGCCACTCTAACATGTCGGTCACGTCTACCACGTCGGCCACACTAACCTGTCGGTCACGTCTACCACGTCGGCCACACTAACCTGTCGGTCACGTCTACCACGTCGGCCATACTAGCCTGCCGGTCACGTCTACCACGTCGGCCACTCTAACCTGTCGGTCACGTCTACCACGTCGGCCACACTAACCTGTCGGTCACGTCTACCACGTCGGCCACTCTAACATGTCGGTCACGTCTACCACGTCGGCCACACTAACCTGTCGGTCACGTCTACCACGTCGGCCACACTAACCTGTCGGTCACGTCTACCACGTCGGCCATACTAGCCTGCCGGTCACGTCTACCACGTCGGCCACTCTAACCTGTCGGTCACGTCTACCACGTCGGCCACACTAACCTGTCGGTCACGTCTACCACGTCGGCCACACCAACCTGTCGGTCACGTCTACCACGTCGGCCACTCTAACATGTCGGTCACGTCTACCACGTCGGCCACACTAACCTGTCGATCACGTCTACCATGTCGGCCACACTAACCTGTCGGTCACGTCTACCACGTCGGCCATGCTAGCCTGTCGGTCACGTCTACCACGTCGGCCACTCTAACCTGTCGGTCACGTCTACCACGTCGGCCACACTAACCTGTCGGTCACGTCTACCACGTCGGCCACACTAACCTGTCGGTCACGTCTACCACGTCGGCCACACTAACCTGTCGGTCACGTCTCCCACGTCGGTCACACTAACCTGTCGGTCACGTCTACCACGTCGGCCACACCAGCCTGTCGGTCACGTAATTAGCCGACACTGAAGCAGGACTTCAAAGAACTCGTCAACGTCATGTACCTGTCTTCACTTGTATATGCTTATCGCACGACTTCGTGGTTGTTCAATGTGTACAATGCATGCATGATTGTCAGCATTTGTATGAACTTAGTTAAAGGGCTGTAATGTTCGGCAATGCCAATAGTCTGGGAATGGCCAACATACGTAGCTTGAAGATGAGCACAACCTTTGAAATACGGATCGTACGTTGTTCAATTTAGACTTTGAGTGAATTCACTCATCGAGACGATTCAGAAGAAGTACATATTGATATGAACCTGAACCTTGTCTGTTTGACATCAACCAGTTTCAAGTTGATATTCAGGTTCAGGTTGATATCAACCTGCACCTTTTCTGAACCGTCTCGATAAGTGAATTCGCTTAAAGTTGACATTAAACAACCTACGATCCGTACTTGCATACATGCTCATTTTGAAGCTACGTATGTTGACCTACTTAATACAATGAAGAATGTATTAAACAATGTTATAACAGTGGCGACCTCACGGAAGAAATGGCCTAATTTGCAATTTTGCATCAAAAGCTAGGACGTGTGGAAGAACGGATCATCTTCCTCATCAACTGCAGACAGGAAAGGCTCTACCCCAGATTCATAGTCTCCAAGGTTTCAATTCATCTATCTTGACATAGTTTGTTTCTGGTTTAGAGTTTCTTTAAGTGTCTGCACCACTGAGGAGGCTTTTCTGCATTCCACGTGTCTTTTGCACGCTTTTTTTTCTCGCGTGCTTTTTTTTCCATTTGTTAAACTTGACATATTTATATCACTCCTGACGATGGCCCCTGGCCGAAACGTTGAGTAATAAAGTATAATCCTTAACGTTACTTTTAATGTCAACTCAGCACCTCCTGGTATATTGAAGGTCGTATGCTTTCTTTACACGCAATATGTTGACTTACTCAGGCTTTTGGCACGGACAAACATGACAGCCCTTTAATTAAGTTCATAAAGATGCCGACATGGAATGTCAATCAGACATACATTGAATATAATGTGCAGCCACGAAGTGTTGTGATGAACATGTGTCGGCCAATTAAGTGGATGTGAGCCGTACCTTCAACACATTTTCGATACCAGTTAGGGTTCGCACGCGTAATGCACCGGAAGCATACGTGCGGTGAATGTCACATTTGCTGTTAATCACTCTTTACTAGCCATGGGCACTATATGATCATCATGGTCGGTACACCCTACAGCACAAGTAACAACCTAACCAGCCAACTCATTACTGTCTCTACATTGCTGTCCATATAAGCCTTGTCATTGTTCCCTTACAGATTCATGACCGACAATCCCATGAATAATTCGAAGTGATGCATCCCTTCGGCTACTACATCCATCGGCAATGGAGACGAGGCCGATGACTGCACTTAGTGGCAAAACATTATGAAATACAACATGTCTCCGAAAAGTAAAAGTACAGTCATCAAGGTCACTGGGTTCACGTTCATTGACCAACAATTGTTTAATTGGCCAGTGCCCCCAATCACTAAAGGAAGCAAGCTTCCAACCGCAAGGCACACTTGTTTTCATAAACACTGAATAAACAAGCAAGAATTAAGCAGTATATGTTTCTGTACATAACGATTTATGCTTCTTGAGCATGACCCATATCAAGACTGTGATATAATGGTGCTGTGAAAAGCTTGATATGTTTTGTGAAATGAATGACAAATTAATGGATGAAAACTGTAATGTTGTCAACTTGGTTCTCTAATCTTGATCGACACATTAAGCTGTGCATTGATTATGCATTTGTATCAATGTGTTACCTTGTTACCTTTACATATGCTACACTATACCGACAATGCGTCAAATGACAATGCTGGCCGAAAACCGTGCTCCATTTGACGTATGTATGCAAGTTGAAACATTACTATCTGACTCATATTGCATTTCTTTCGCTACATTGCATGCTTATCACAACGCAGGGTGGACGTGCAGTCTATGCAAGATTAACTTTTCATGCACGTTTCTTTGTGAACTTACTTAGTGAACTTTAAGCTACATCAATGCCTATAGGCTGAAAATGACCAACATGCGCAGATTTAAAAGGAACATACCTTAGACACTATGCATCGTGCGTCACTTAATTTTGATTGTAAATTACTTTTCTTGTTGACGCGATTCATAAGAGGTGCACGCTGGTATAGTTATCTTCATTATTTCTCGAAATACCAAAATATCCCAAACTATTTATAAAAACAGAAATGTTTGGGCTTGGTGCGTGACTGGGTTAGACAGATCAAGGTATGTAAATGTAGGTGCCAATGGACATGTAATTTTTCAAATAATGGAATATATCTGTTGAACTTTTTACACATTTGGCAACATGAACATAGAAAATGAATGGGCATGAAAATAATACTCTGGGTATACTCCGAGCGAAAATGGAGTAATGTTTTCAGTTCATTACTGCGAACCGTAGTTGCAATTCTAGACCACAATCAGGAAATGTTATGCTGCAACTGTTCCTAAGCACAAATAATGCAATGTCAAACATGTTTGGGGTTTCCATTGTATTTGCAGATTCTGTATTGTCATTACTAGCCAGGTGTTATGTTTTCCTCCGACACACTACCAGCTCGAGAGTGAAGGGAGGGGAGATAAAGCTGTTGACGTGGTGGCACACACATTTGTCCATCCAGGTTTTGTAACTCTCACCGGGATGTAAGATTGTCCTGTCTGTTCAAGAAATGTTTATATGATCATTGGTACATGCACACTCCTTGTTGATGTCAGAAAATGTCGGTATTCTTCCACAAATAGTCGCATTCAGTGTGACCAATGCAATTGCCCCACGTCATGCAAATAAAATTCATCATCAATACAATTTGGTCACTATGGACCTAAATTCAAAATATAAACTGGGATGGATGTGTTTTAATTGTGCTGGGTATTTGACATTACTGGTCAGGTGTTGTGGTATGATGACATTGCTGTGTCTCTTTTTGCCACATCGAGTACCATAAAAGTAAATAGAGGCACCATGAACGCCTTGAATAGGAACAATCAGCAATCAACGCGCTGATACCTTTCGACCGCTGCAGCGGTATAAAAGCGAATTGTATGCCATTCGTATGTAATTGCTCTGGCTGCATACTGGACCAGCAGGGTGGTTCGATGCCGTGGAAGGTGCACATTTGGTTTCCTGAGACGAGTCTAACCTCACATTAACTTGCTGACGAACACCGGGCAGGAGAGGTGCTGGTGAATACAGCCAGCCTGCCATGTACAGCACCACGCTGCAGGAGCAGCAGTTTTTTTTGTCTACTGAATGTGCACCTACACACCAAACTTGTGCGCCTACGAAGCTGCCTTGAGCACCCACAAAGCTGCTCCGAACATCCACTAATCGGTGTGTCAAGTCTTAATGAGGTGGTCCAGAGATGTGCTTAGTTGTAGCCTGCAAGCATCACATGCAATTTCGTGCATCGCATGTCTGAATGTTCATCTAGCATATTTGATCGTACTCGACCTGATCCGACAAGGCGTTTGGATCAGAAGCTGACGCGGAAAGACAGTCAGCGCATTAACGAATCGATTGCGAGTTGCACGATGGCGAATTTTCAGCAGGTCGGATGGTCAATAGGCCAGATGGTCAATAGGTCAGATGGTCAATAGGCCAGATGCATAATTGCCAGTTGGTATGGAGGTCATTTAAGCTGTTCTCGTGATATACATATGTGTGATAAAGATTCTCAGCGTCCATCCGAACAGAAACTTATTATGCATATATATATATATATATATATATATATATATATATATATATATATATATATATATATATATATATATATATATATATATATATATATATATGTATATATAAAACATATATGTACATATGCATATATCACATATATGGTAACAAAGTATGCTTAGATAGTAAGCATATTGTGCTGTTGATGGGGTAGTAATTACAGGACTCGCATTGACAAGTTAGTTAAACTTCAAAAACGAATAATTAAGATCATTAATACAAACAAACTGGTATTCATCTTTTCACTTGTTTTCCATGTACAAATTGCTTAATTTCCCGGATACGGTTTCTGAACAATGTATATCTATCTTGCTCAGCTGTCTTACTAGACACTTGCCATTAGCTGTCTTAGCTAGTTTTCATCTAAGAGCATCATGTAACATCAGACCCAACGAACACTTTCACGTTCCATTCTCAGCCGCAAACTATAGGCCTTTTTCATTATCATGCGTAGCGCCAAACATGGAACAAAGTTGTTCCCAACTTATCCGGGAAGATAGAGGGAGGCACACATAACAAAGCAACACTAAAGAAGTATGTCAGAAAGAAAGTAGAAGTATGTCAGTATGTTGTTGATTAATATCAAGGATTTGATGTGACCTAATGAATGAATAGAGGACCTAGAACAGCAACAATACTTTTTTCGATTTATTACTTGTTGCTTTGTTCTTGCTTTTGCTTTTTGTGGTTTTGTATTCTCTCGTCTCTTCTCTTCCTATTTTCTTGTCTCAGTTTTTGTGTTCGTCCGCCGTTTTGTTATGCGCAGTGTAGCTGCCATTTTCTTTTGATAATGCATTGTTCAATGATAGTCATTGTATGATTGTTATTTAGCGACACTAGTGCCCTAACATAGTCGGCTCCGGGACGCTGGCTGATGTTACTAGCTAGGCTAACTGTTGGCTTGGGTCTCCGAATGTACACTTTACGAATTCTGGTGGCGAGCCCTCCTTGCAAAAAAGTACAAAAAAGAGCGGTGAGTGGTGTGACATAGCTTGATTTGCATCCCACCTGCATATGACTAAAGGAATAACAACGTAGTGAGGACACATGGGCAAGGAAGGGGTGAGGAAAGGTCTCCTGCCTACATATTTTAATGGTTGGGATATTAAAAAAGAATTTCTTGAAAAGCATCGCTAGAGTATTTTTTCTACTTGTGTTATTCGACATCACAATTAACTGTGTGCTTATACATTTTTTTATTGCTAATTTGTTCGTAATATATGTTGTGTTTCTTTTCCATGTCGGCGTATTTTGTTTCAAATATTCATTATGAAAACTAAGATGTACATCTAGCAGTTCAACATCGTTCAACCGTTAAAGTTCCGCTAGAATAAAACATTTTTAAGAGTGATAGGTCTAGCCCCTATTCTCGGTGTACAAACAAGCATTATATCCCTTACATAACAATTCACAGTTCCTCAGGGTTGGGAATCGGTACGAAACGTCTTCAGTGCAATACTGCAGCATACGAAGACGTGATTCCGATATCCAGGGCCCTCATATTTCACTCTCTTGATCGTAACGGCGATCCATCGTACATTAGTAGGACTTCACGGGCGATTAATCACATGGCGATTAATGAGCATGTCTGACTGCATATATTACTTCTGAGGCAGTAAGCCTGTCATGCACACTTGCCAATAATTCAGTGTTACTACTGGTGCTCGTCTTGTCAGTGGTGAGTTGTGGTGCAGTCGGGCATGTGTCAGGAGGTCGCCGCTTCGCAGGTACTTACATGGTGAAACGCCGGCTGAGTATGATGGATGTGCCGCCTATATATATACGAGTATATATATATATATATATATATATATATATATATATATGTATATATACTATTGCAGTGCAGTGGTGTGAAATGTCCTTCGTGGCATTCATACCCATATATTCCTCACCTGTAGAGGATGGAGGGCTGCGGTGGTGAATGTATTCCCTTCTCTTGAGTATTTTTTTCGCTTCCCCGGAAGAACGGACGGGCTATCACGCCTCCGTTTGGCATAGCTGAGGAAGCTTTCGACATTCCTTGGGTGACCCTATGATATGATACATTGAAGATGTCATGTCGTGTCAGGTCACTGACATATGACGTCACAAGAGGTCATTTACCTGCGATGTCATCACGTCGTTTTGTCGGCGAAACTGCTATTTTTTTCGCGATCAACATTACGTGTTGCCCCAGATGGCCAGTGCTAGATGTGATATGGTGATGGACATCACAGCCGATATTCGCGGGTTAACATCACGTGTTGCCCCAAATGGCCAGTGATAGATGTGATATGGTGATGTACATCTCAGCTGATACGTTAGGTGTGATATGGTGATGGACATTTCAGCTAATCTGTTTGCATAGCTCATTGATCTTGAAGGGCATTCGATGTCCTTGATTCAACTTCACCCCAGATGACCTTTTCCTTGGCTGGTGAATCACTCTATGTCTAACTGGGCGCTTGAACTGAATTTGGCATCCATCTGTATCCCTAAATGCTGAAACGATTGTTTTGGGTACCACTTCAAAGGATTACAAGGTCAACACGTCGACCTCATCTGACTCTTGACCTAGAGGTCAAAGCGTATACGTAAAGCAAGAATCTGCTATTCGTGTTACACACTTAAGAAAAACGTGGGGCATTCTCGACATTTGAAATAATTTTCCTCGAAACTGACCTTGGAGATTAGATGGTAATCCGGAGTAAAAAGAAGGTGCCAATCGCATGATTTTGCTATGTGAAACAGGCTGGTCTTTGCTTCATGTCGCTAGAATTCTAAATTGGAAAACGCCAAGGGAAAAAGGGACTGCAGCAGCCCCTTCCCCGGCGCCGTGGAACGTGGCTGGCGGCAGACGTTGTGCACGGGCGACGGATATGGCGTTTGCCTGCTGAAGCACAGCTAGCGTGATGGGTCGGGTGGTATGTTGCTCCTCGTGGTCAGAGATGTGATGGCTGCGGCCCGTTGTATATGCCGAACTCGATACGCTTACTGTCATGCTTGGTTTGACAATTTCTGTGTAGTATGATTGATTTGATTCTGTGTAGTATGAGTTCCGTTTCGCCGTGCTGGTACCCCAACGTCATAGTGATTTTGTAGTAAAGGTTGTGAATGCAGTCAGCCGGTGACGGTTGCTTGAATGGTTGAATGGCTGTTTGAATGGTTGAATGGTTGCTTGAATGGTTGAATTGTTGCTTGAATTGTTGAATGGTTGTGGGCATGTTGCGAGGACATTGTTGATTTGTTTGTCTGTGCACGATATTGCATGGTTGATATTTACTCGTACTTGTTTGATCCTGGCGAGTTCGCGATAAACGGATGGCCATGCGGAGCTGTACTTCTGAGCATGGGGTGGGTACATTCCACAATTACACTGCCATGACGTGCAGAGCCCTGGCCAGTTCCGCTGGCGACCTGTCCTCTCCCTTTGCGGTGTACGTTCGCAGAGCAAGCAGGTTTGCTGTGTCGGTAGTCATAGGTGGTTGATTTTGTGTTCGGTTAATTTTTCGATAGTGAACCAGGTGTTGTTTAAGCTGTGCTTTTGGTAGTGCAGTGATGCTGTATCACGGACTTCCGTAGCCGTGATGTCGTCGATGTACCGGTGGAACATGTATGGTGTGACATTGTTGTCAACCGGAACTTTGCATTCCACGGCAGATGTGAAAGCTTCAGCAGAATTCACACACCTGGAGACGAGCCCAGATTGCTACTGCGTTCGTCTGGCAGAGGAGTTTTCCCCACGGATATTCCAATAGAGCCTTGGTGATTTATAACCCCAGTATTGCACACATGCTGTTTACAGAGCTGTCTGGTGCAGCTGTGGTGGTGGGCGCAGGTTGTAGCGACCCAAGTAGTATGTTCGACGGGTGCATTTGTGAAATGGCTGCAGGCTGCTTGCGTTTGGTGATGCTACTTTAGACACTTCTTGGTCTCACATGGGTCGACATATTCACCAGATGAGACAGGAAATCGACCTCGGCCGATTCTATCCCAGAGCTTACCGCCGACGTACCATCTGACGACAAACCAACGACATGTTGCACCTATGCATACCAACGGTAGACTCACCTAAGTCATCTGCAAAGCTTGTTGACCCACTTAAGATCAATAGCAGCGGAGGACACCAGACACTCATAACACGAAATGTGTGCAATACCGCGACTATGCAACACCGAGGCACATCATTCAGAGAGCAGAAAATGTCTGGTCTTTTCCGTTTAAGATTTACCAAGGTTCATCACAATATTTGTTTGAAGCACTTTCAACCTTGTTCCGAGAAAGGTGCTTACAGCGGCATTCTTACTCGTTGGCAGCTAACCGTACACCTCGCAACGCCGCCGCCACTTGTCATTCGTTCCAGTTGGCGAAGGGGAATGTGCTTGATGTATGTTCCCGGGACTTCAGTTCAGTCACGGAGCCGACAACGCCGTCCATATTTGTGCTTTGTAAAGCAATTCGGTGAATGTGTCCCATCCGATATTGCTCCAGCTCCGCATGTTTGCTTCAAGTCGCGTCGCTGCACCAACACTCAAGGCCAGCGGTGTAGTTCTGCATACCTTTGGGGTGGCACTTGCCCCTCATGTGACACTTCATTTCTGTATGCATTTGGGATAGGCTGCATATGGCGTCACCTATCACCAATGCAGCTGGGTGCAGATGCGCACCTCGTCACAGGTCAGCGTGTTTACGTGGCGATGTAACACTCTCTCAGGATGTTACCATGGCGATGTAACACTCTCTCAGGATGTTACCATGGCGATGTAACACTCTCTCAGGATGTTACCATGGCGATGTAACACTCTCTCAGGATGTTACCATGGCGATGTAACACTCTCTCAGGATGTTACCATGACGATGTAATACTCTCCAGGATGTTACCATGACGATGTAACACTCTCTCAGGATGCTACATGACGATGTAATACTCTCTCAGGATGTTACCATGGCGATGTAACACTCTCTCAGGATGTTACCATGACGATGTAACACTATCTCAGGATGTTACCATGGCGATGTAACACTCTCTCAGGATGTTACCATGGCGATGTAACACTCTCTCAGGATGTTACCATGACGATGTAACACTCTCTCAGGATGTTACCATGGCGATGTAACACTCTCTCAGGATGTTACCATGGCGATGTAACACTCTCTCAGGATGCTACGATGACGATGTAATACTCTCTCAGGATGTTACCATGGCGATGTAACACTCTCTCAGGATGTTACCATGGCGATGTAACACTCTCTCAGGATGTTACCATGGCGATGTAACACTCTCTCAGGATGTTACCATGACGATGTAACACTCTCTCAGGATGTTACCATGGCGATGTAACACTCTCTCAGGATGTTACCATGGCGATGTAACACTCTCTCAGGATGCTACGATGACGAGTAATACTCTCTCAGGATGTTACCATGACGATGTAGCACTCTCTCATGATGTTACCATGGCGATGTAACACTCTCTCAGGATGTTACCATGACGATGTCGATGGCGTCTTACATGCAGCCACCGGTTTCGAGGCTTTCGGTTTGAATCGGTTGGCTTGCGGTGTGCTTGAGAGACTGGCCGCCGAAGACCTCTTGCTTAGCCTGCTTGCTATTTCTGTGATACGTTCTTGCGTCATGGAGATGAAGTCGACGGATATACTGACACCTACGGATATACTGACACCTCACATGGAGATGAAGTCGACGGATATACTGACACCTACGGATATACTGACACCTCACATGGAGATGAAGTCGACGGATATACTGACACCTACGGATATACTGACACCTCACATGGAGATGAAGTCGACTCCTACGGATATACTGACACCTCACATTAGACATGGAGATGAAGTCGACTCCACGGAAAATGACACCCACATGGGATGAAGTCGACCCTACGGATATACGACACCCACATGGGATGAAGTCGCCCCCGGATATACACACTACAGGCAGGACCCACGGATAAATACACCCACATGGAATGAAGTCGACCACGGAAACGACACCCACATGGAATAAAGTCGACTCCTACGGATATACTGACACCTCACATGGAGATGAAGTCGACTCCTACGGATATACTGACACCTCACATGGAGATGAAGTCGACGGATATACTGACACCTCACATGGAGATGAAGTCGACGGATATACTGACACCTCACATGGAGATGAAGTCGACCACGGATATACACACCCACAGGAGGTCACAAACACACCCACAGGGACGGAAAACACCCATAGGAGTCGACCCACGGAAACGACACCCACTTAGACAGAGGAGTCGCACGGATATAAGACACCCACATTAGACAGGGATGAGTCGACCCACGATATAAGACACCCACGGAAATACGGATATACGACACCACAGGAGAGTACATAAACACCCGGGTGAAGTCGACGGATATACTGACACCTCACATGGAGATGAAGTCGACGGATATACTGACACCTCACATGGAGATGAAGTCGACGGATATAATGACACCTCACATGGAGATGAAGTCGACGGATATAATGACACCTCACATTAGACATGGAGATGAAGTCGACTCCTACGGATATACTGACACCTCACATTAGACATGGAGATGAAGTCGACTCCTACGGATATAATGACACCTCACATGGAGATGAAGTCGACTCCTACGGATATAATGACACCTCACATGGAGATGAAGTCGACTCCTACGGATATAATGACACCTCACATGGAGATGAAGTCGACTCCTACGGATATAATGACACCTCACATGGAGATGAAGTCGACTCCTACGGATATACTGACACCTCACATTAGACATGGAGATGAAGTCGACTCCTACGGATATACTGACACCTCACATTAGACATGGAGATGAAGTCGACTCCTACGGATATAATGACACCTCACATTAGACATGGAGATGAAGTCGACTCCTACGGATATAATGACACCTCACATTAGACATGGAGATGAAGTCGACTTCTACGGATATAATGACACCTCACATTAGTTTCCCACATTTTGCAAGACTTGCAACCTTAAGGAAATTTCCGCGACGAAATTGTTTGGTATGTGTGACTTGATGTACGCAATGCTGTTGTTTGTGTTATATACTGTTGTATCAACGCATATGTGGATATTGTCACATATTTTATGTGATGCCATACATCAATCTTAATTACATTCAAACATCTGATGAATTATAAAGAAGCAAAATATGAGTTGGATATCAAAACATGCGAAGATTATGTGTGTACTGACAATATGTGGTGGCTGAACAGAAATCGCACATGATATTTCATGATATTTCACATCACGGATATTTCGTGGGTCCTCTTCTTGGTTGATTTCTTCTTCTTGCTTCGTCTTGTTCTTACGTTCCCCCTTGCATTGTATTGTCTGTTGCAACAGCTCCACGTACATAACTGATCCATTATGTCCTAATCAGCGGACCATCCACATGCGCTCATCATAGCACACACAGCAGCACACACAGCAGCACACACAGCAGCACACACAACACAGCAGCACACACAGCAGCACACACACACAGCAGCACACACAGCAGCACACACAGCAGCACACACAGCAGCACACACAGCAGCACACACAGCAGCACACACAGCAGCACACACAGCAGCACACACAGCAGCACACACAGCACACAGCAGCACACACAGCAGCACACACAGCACACACAGCAGCACACACAGCAGCACACACAGCAGCACACACAGCAGCACACACAGCAGCACACACAGCAGCACACACAGCACACGGCACACAGACGGGTGGGTATGCACACACATCAGCCAATCTTCCCTACCTGTTGACTCATATAGTTCGATTGCATGTTGCTTTAGGCCTTACTGCGACCAGCCTGTAAATCTAAAGCATACCACACTTCCACATGCCTCTAGGCCAGTCCCAGAGACATTAATTGTGTTGCAAAACCCTCCAATCCCGGTTATCGGAATGGCTCTGAATGTAGTCTTGTCAGTGAAACAAAACTGGCAGAATTTAATTTGGGCAGACATTATCATGCAGATGAAAAATTCAGATCGTAGAAAGCCAAAGACGGGATTTGATAGAAATGCACCACAGATTCCGGGAAAATGCTCCATTGTGCAAGAAAGGCGACGAGCAAATGCGCGGCCGAATGTCGCCGCTTTGCGGGGAGTATTGGGAGTGTTGGGAGTATTGCTGGGCTTAGTGCATTTGTCCAGTGCCGGCCTTCGGTGCCAATATAACGCATGACAACCTACTGCCGTCTCAAGTCGGAGCTAGAACCAGCCGCACTTGGGGTACGTCGACCCGTGGGACCAACGTCACATTGGCCTTGATTTGTGAGCGAATGATACTGTCTGGGAGTTCGTGTGCTGCCCGTCGACCCGTGGGACCAACGTTACATTGGCCTTGATTTGGGAGCGAATGATACTGTCTGGGAGTTCGTGTGCTGCCCGTCGACCCGTGGGACCAACGTCACATTGGCCTTGATTTGTGAGCGAATGATACTGTCTGGGAGTTCGTGTGCTGCCCGGGAGGTCGTAACATCACCGTGTCGCCGCTCATTCGATAACCTGGCAACAAACACAGTCCACCGGTCACACGCTCGGCCGGTACCAATGCTGCCTGGGAGAGAACCACACTTCTCGTAACTACGGCCCTGCGAAAACGCTCAGAAGTCCTCATCCTCCCCACCATTGGCACGCTTCAGCACTAAGCCAGGAGGAAGAATCGGACCCCAGCTTTCGGGTGCTGAATTTTACAAGTAGGTGCCTTACGGAACCCGTGGCCACAGATCATCCTTAATCATGCAAGTAGCTCTTATGTCGTACACGGTAAATGACTTGGGATCAGTCACTGCCTCGTTTGACTTGGGATCAGTCACTGCCTCGTTTGACTTGGGATCAGTCACTGCCTCGTTTGTCTTTCCCTTTTTTTTTTTTTTTTTATTTCTTTTTTTTTTTTTTTTTTTCTCTTTTTTTTTTTTTTTTTTTTTTTTTTTTTTTTCTTTTTTTTTTTTTTTTCTTTTTTTTTTTTTTTTTTTTCCTTTTTTTTTTTCTTTTTTTTTTTTGTTTCCCTTTTTTTTTTTTTTCTTTTTTTTTTTGTCCTCTTTTTTTTGTTCCTCTTTTTGGTTCCCTCTTTTTTCCTCTTGGTCCCTCCACACGAAGGCGGCGACGGCGGGACGGGAATGTGGGATGTAATTATATCAGAGCTAATCCGGTGCTCAGCCGTCCAAGGAGTCATGTGCCGCAGGGCGGGTCAACTTTGCATCTCAGGGAAAGGACAGCAAGTTGAACCGTGAGCAAACACGCCCCACCAAGATAGCAACAAAGCAAAGGCGCACACGCCCATCAACCTCACCACCTCACCACCTCTCCGTCGCCGCAGCATAGTCACTGTCACGTTCATCATACACATAAACACATACACACACATATGCACAACACACACGTACGCACAACACACACGTACGCACACACACACACATGCGCGCGCACGCACACACACACACACATGCACACACACACACACACACACACACACACACACACACACACACACACACACACACACACACGCACACGAGTACCCATTTCCGAAACCAATGGAACTTACCCCAATGCCAGCAAGTAGAAAAACGCCTCCATACGGGGGAAGGGGGAAGAGTGATTTTTGGAGGCGTTTCGGAACATGAAGGTCATCTGTTCCGCCTTTAAAGCAAGTGCGTTTTGTAAGCAAAATTGAGGGGCAAGTATACATTTACGTTAAGGGAGTTCCAGGTTATAGTGTTATGACGTTAAGGTGCTGAAGACGGGGGCTGGGTGTGGGACATCTCCCGGATGTCTAAATGGTTTTAGTTATAATTTACTCCTCCACAAGATAATTCGTAGCCAGGTGGGTTGGTGATTTTGAGGGTGATCTTGAGGGTGATCTTGAGGGTGATCTTGAGGGAGATCTTGAGGGTGATTTTGAGAGTGACGAGCAAGTTGGTTTTTGCCATGGTGCCGGCATTAGCCTACTCTTGTCGAAGAGCGCCGAGGGGACGTCACCGTGCTGACCAGGCCTCGACACCAGTTTCCCCCCGGTTGTATACCACAGTGAGCTGCACCGATTGCACGGGTCAGCCTTGGCCGAGCTGCCACTATCCCTCAAAAAAGTCAATGGCGTAAGCCACTAAACAAGGTCGGCTACTCGCGCGCATAAACAAGGTCAATGGCGTAATGGCATAAACAAGGTCAATGGCGTAGTAAATCCTTTGAGCTGAGGGCGCGGTGGAGAGTGGACCATAAACAAGGTCAATGGCGTAGTTCCCTGAGCTGAGGGCGCGGTGGAGGCGGACCATAAACAAGGTCAATGGCGTAATGGCATAAACAAGGTCAATGGCGTAGTTCCCCTGAGCTGAGGGCGCGGTGGAGAGTGGACCATAAACAAGGTCAATGGCGTAGTTCCCCTGAGCTGAGGGCGCGGTGGAGAGTGGACCATAAACAAGGTCAATGGCGTAGTTCCCCTGAGCTGAGGGCGCGGTGGAGAGTGGACCATAAACAAGGTCAATGGCGTAGTTCCCCTGAGCTGAGGGCGCGGTGGAGAGCGGACCATAAACAAGGTCAATGGCGTAGTTCCCCTGAGCTGAGGGCGCGGTGGAGAGCGGACCATAAACAAGGTCAATGGCGTAGTTCCCCTGAGCTGAGGGCGCGGTGGAGAGCGGACCATAAACAAGGTCAATGGCGTAGTTCCCCTGAGCTGAGGGCGCGGTGGAGAGTGGACCATAAACAAGGTCAATGGCGTAGTTCCCCTGAGCTGAGGGCGCGGTGGAGAGCGGACCATAAACAAGGTCAATGGCGTAGTTCCCCTGAGCTGAGGGCGCGGTGGAGAGTGGACCATAAACAAGGTCAATGGCGTAGTTCCCCTGAGCTGAGGGCGCGGTGGAGAGCGGACCATAAACAAGGTCAATGGCGTAGTTCCCCTGAGCTGAGGGCGCGGTGGAGAGTGGACCATAAACAAGGTCAATGGCGTAGTTCCCCTGAGCTGAGGGCGCGGTGGAGAGCGGACCATAAACAAGGTCAATGGCGTAGTTCCCCTGAGCTGAGGGCGCGGTGGAGAGTGGACCATAAACAAGGTCAATGGCGTAGTTCCCCTGAGCTGAGGGCGCGGTGGAGAGCGGACCATAAACAAGGTCAATGGCGTAGTTCCCCTGAGCTGAGGGCGCGGTGGAGAGCGGACCATAAACAAGGTCAATGGCGTAGTTCCCCTGAAGCGGGCGGGGAGAAGTGGACCATAAACAAGGTCAATGGCGTAGTTCCCCTGAGCTGAGGGCGCGGTGGAGAGTGGACCATAAACAAGGTCAATGGCGTAGTTCCCCTGAGCTGAGGGCGCGGTGGAGAGTGGACCATAAACAAGGTCAATGGCGTAGTTCCCCTGAGCTGAGGGCGCGGTGGAGAGCGGACCATAAACAAGGTCAATGGCGTAGTTCCCCTGAGCTGAGAAACCGAGCTGAGGGCGCGGTGGAGAGTGGACCATAAACAAGGTCAATGGCGTAGTTCCCCTGAGCTGAGGGCGCGGTGGAGAGTGGACCATAAACAAGGTCAATGGCGTAGTTCCCCTGAGCTGAGGGCGCGGTGGAGAGCGGACCATAAACAAGGTCAATGGCGTAGTTCCCCTGAGCTGAGGGCGCGGTGGAGAGCGGCCGACAAGATATCCCAACTCATCAATAATTCATCATGTACTTCCCCATATGGTTCCCCACTCATGTGATGGAACGGGGAAACGTTAAAACTTTTCCGGCCGTTAATTGATTTTTTCAGCTTCTAGCTGACAACAAGAAGCGATCTAATTGGTGCCACATGAAGCATTATGTGCTTTGATATCGATAAGGATGATCATTTCTACCTGCCCTCCGCACACGGAAAGCCAATAGGCTTTCGCCAATATGCTGGCAGAAAAAGCAAGCCCCATGTTGACTTTAGAGGATCCAGCGGTGGAATCCTTTGAAACGGATAACTTCGTTTTGGGTGGGAGGGAATCAAGTACGATTTTCATTTAGCTAGTCTTTTAACTTTCGCCTTCACGTACGACAAGTCTCTTTCCACTTCCCTTTCTCCCAGATTTATATTGAATTTTCCACCATCCACCCCTCTCTCATTTTATCCCCTATTTATTTCCCCATTTTCACTGAAACCAACCCACCCCACATAAATTTCTTCCACTTTTGTGTTGCAAATTTCTGCATGGCTTCAGCAATGTCAGAATTGGAAGAATTGAATACTTCTCTGCAAACGTTGAAAGCCAAATGCTTGAGCCATGTTCCCCACACATTTTTCCATCTGTTTCTACTCATGGGGCAGACCGAGAAAGGCTAATACGTTTACCGAGCATTACAAGTATTTTTTTAAACACTTGTTTCTGACAACAAATCCAATGCTAACTGATGTCCAATGAGTCACAGTGTGTGTTGGGACCTTCTGCCATACACACTGATATCTTATTGGTATGCTTAATTATTATAACTACACTCATCAGTTACCGGTTAGCACTTCCACTTAACGTCCTCGTATGTCCTCATTTTCATCTGAAATTGAGTCGGCTGACAGGTGATGGACGGAAAATATTTGACATCTTGAACCTTGCGCCACTATTCCCATGGCCAAGCTACTGACAGCAGATGCATGGGTGTCGATTTAGCACACATTGACGGAATCTTGGACTTCACCAACTTTGACTTTCTCGCCCCAATTTTTTTTTTATACATGGGACCCTAAAGGCGATCCTCTCTCCTTCCATCGACTTTGACCCACGTATTGCCTTCATGTATTGGACCTCGCAATTATTTTTAGAAAGTAACACCCATGCACAGGTGAGCCTGATGTGCTCAGGGCCTATGCGTGAGCCTGCATGGTGCTCAGGGCCTATGCAAGTAACACCCGACCCTATCTATAACCATTCGAAGTATGTAAATCTTTCAATCCTGCGTTTATTTTGGCAGATTAAGAAATTCTGGAAAAAAATAGCTTCCGATTTCAAAAACACTTTTAAACTAGAGCATTTATCAAAAATTGAGCCCCCAGGTGACAGCTCTTGGTGCGCGCGCCGACCTCGCGTCCATCGGGCTGGTCAAGCTCCGGCCGACCTATCTAACGCCGGCACATATCTAACGCAGGTTAGTTCCCGCTCGAGTAAAATCGAGAAACCTGTCACTTGTCAGTGTTATTGGCATCTGTACGG